>OZ016504.1:27691598-27769098 GCA_963966595.1 Physocephala rufipes | reverse complement strand
GTTGTGTATTTATTGTGTATAATTCATTCCAATTTTATTCAACAATCAAATATTGTAATTGATTCTTTTATGTATTGTTTCATTTTAAAACGCTTTTTAAAATACCTAAAAATTAATTACTAGAATCAAATATTAAATGTCAATAATTCGCTTATTAACTAAAATTAAATTTTGCATGACTTTAGTAAAAGAGATTTTTATGTAATCTATAAATTACTTAATACTTGTTCAATAATTTAAAGAAAAAAAAATTTTGTGATTTATTTTTATTTACTTTTAAGAAATATTGATAAATAGATTGCGTTATATCTACGATTAGAACTAAAATGACAATACGGTAGAACTCTAAAATCGTTCCTTCTGAGTGTGTTAGAGATGCAAATGTTCGATTCGAATACATACTTGTATTGCATACTTGCATGAGACGATAAGAATGTACGATATGTAGAGCATAATGTGTTTACATCAAATACTTAATAAAATTTTTAGGAATGCAAATTCGTGAGAGTTTGTAATAATTTTGATATTTTCTTTATCGTAAAAATCTTAATCGCAATTGAAAAATTTTGTGCTTGGAGTTGTTTTTTTCCCTTGTCTCGAAATATATTATTATTTAAGCAGAATGTAATTAATTCTAATCACAAAAAACTAAATTAAAATTTTTGCTTTATAGCAAATTGTGTATTAATTTATTCATTGCTGCTTCTATTGATAAAAAAATTGACTGGGTGATTATGAAGAAAAGGAGGTGTACAATACCATGAGGGAAAGCGCGACCAACACTTGCTATTGATCAACATGAAGAACTGTTTATTCGATTGAGCATATTTTTTTAAATGTGACAATTTATAAAGCTTTTCTAATTTCGTAAGAAAACTTCGCAAGCGTAATTCAATTTAACAAATTACAGTTAATAAAGTTATTAAAGTTATTTGTATTTGGGTCAACTTTGTCTTTGAATCGACGAGGCAAGAATTTAAAGTTTGTATCTCCTTAACTCAGATTTATGCCTTAAGAATGTGATTTTATATAAATCTATTAATTCATTCATTCAATGAATGAAAAATCAATACTATTGTAAATAGAAACATATAGAATAAACTCTTAAAATGTTCGTCAAATTTTCGATAACTGAATTGATATTGAATTCGAAAAAATCCTCAAAACATTTATGGTATTTTGTACGAGTTTTCACTTTTAAATGAAGAAATTGCCATATAATTTTTTTTCAAATTTTTTTTACTGCAAATTTAATTTGAATAAGATTTTAACAATTTTTTTTAATTTAACAACTTGGAACCTTAGAAAGCGATAACGATCAAGAGTTAGAAAAGGACTTTGAGTGAGTGATTGATTCCCTAGGAATCATATTATGATGTAGCCTCTGCACACCACCCTTTATTAATGCAGGCTAGTCCTGATGATGCACATCGCACATCGGGAGTTTAGCGCCCTTTTTCCCTCAAATTATGCATAAACGTTACACAGAATGTACTGTTGATAGATCCCTCCTTTTTTGTAACTATCACTAGTGGCATAGGTGGCATAGACTAATAGGAAATAAGTCGCAAAGGCTAAAAAAACAACTATAAAACATTGTAATAACTTTCACCTGCAGAACTAGTGAGATGATTACTCAAATTAACTGCATTATCGGAAGCATTATAGGCTTAATCGCCATAAATATTGAGAATACACCGAACACCCCTCGTATATAATGCATTAAAATCGAAGGATTCTATAAAGCAATCCTCCTACTCCACATTTCATTCTGTATTAAAGTATTGTCTCTTTTTATGTATTGCTTTCTTGTAAATTACTTTGTAATCACGTAAATAAATGTGCTAAGAATTTGAGAACTATAAATTTAATTACTATTGATCAGTCCTGTATGAGTCTGCTTTAGTGACTTAAATGAGTCCTAGGCCATAACCCAGAATATATCATTTCTCTAAGAAGTTTTTCTATTGGAAGTATTGCTTCTAAATGCATGAATTTTTGTTCAAAAAAATTTATTATTTAAGTAAATAGAAAACTTAATAAGAGTGTTTTGTTAATATAATAAGGTGAAAAAAACAACTCCTAGCTTGTTAGTTAGCACAATTTAAATTACGAGTGCATTTGATAATATCCAAGTTTTTGTTAGAAACATTTTTCTAAGATGAATTTCGAATATAAAATACTATGGAAAAATGCCATTACGATGATTCCATTACTCAACACGAAACGTCTAAAAATGGCTCGATTAAAGTATGAAACTAAGTATTATTAAACTTTTTAGTAGTATTGATCTTCAACAGCGATGACATTTCAAAATATGTTTTCAAAGAGTTAATAAAATTTTGTGATGCCACTGAATCGATATTTTATAAATAATTTTTTTCTCTCCTGGTTAAAAAAATAAGAAATGAAATCAATTATAAAAGAAATGGAGTCATGAAATTTCGATAATTTGATAATTTTGACATTGATTTCGACATATGGATTTCTAAGTAATTAACGAGCAATTATTCCATACTGCATGGTGAATTATCAGTGGTCGAAATTTATCCTTGTGGAAGTTAAGAAATTTGTAAATTTGTCATGTGAGGTGAGGTGAGTTAGCACTTTGAACGCAATTATTAACTATGGACTTGGGGATTTGGTGAATTAGGTGACTTCTTCAAATAGTTGTGTTGAAATGTTTTAATTAATTTTATTGCTCTATTATCGAATACTATATGAGAGTGAAATCTAATGGACTTTGAAGGAATTGTACTCAGAATAAGCTGATTACTAATTTTAATAACAGTCAATGAATTTTATTTTAAAATGGTTCGATGTGAAAGTTGTGGTGGTGGTGGAATCTGTGAAAGAGGTAATAGTAGTGAATTCAAATTTATTATACTACAAATACACATGAAAGCTGAATGAATCGTGAACGGTGAATTTCGTGTTGAACTTCGTGGTTTAGGTGAGATTTGATTGTAGTGATTGATTAATAAGAATGAAATTTTTGTGAGGAATTTTTTAATCTATTACATAAAAACAATATTAAAATAAAACGAAAAATTTAAGTAAAAGAGTGAAGATTTTTAGAAGTTTTAAAAAAGAATAGCATTATCTCGCTTTAGAAGAAATACGTATTAAAACGATTCATTTTAGCATTGGACATCTCTACTTAAATAAAATATACCAACACGTTGTATGGAACGATGCACAGAAGTTCGTTGCAGTTATGTGGCCATCCTGGACATTATTGCTTGCCAATTTCGTTAGAATGAATACATTCTTAAAGAATGTATTGTATATACGGTTTCGAAATATATGACTGACTGGATGTCTCTTTCTATGCATTGTTCACATTTTTGGAAGAAAAATTAGGGAGAGTTAAATGAATTTTACTTATAACGTAATATGTTTATTGCACTCGATCTTAACTTTACGTAATTAATTAAATGATTTAAGCTTTTGGATTGATACAGAAGAGTGCTACTTCGATGGAGTCATAGCTAAGAATAGAAATTATAAATAATTTTTTTTGCATTTTTACTTAACTAAATTTAACATACACACATAGATACATACGGATACATTAACAAATACACAAATTGTGAAGAAATTGAAGTGAATTAAGGTAAGCACAGAAAATAGATTGTATATAAAATAATTAATAAGTCTCATGTTGTATTTGCGAGTTTTGAGGTTCGAGTTTTGGTGAAGGGTTTTGTTTGAATATATTTAAGCGTTACTTTCATTTGTTTTAATTTTTTCCGTGTGATTTCAGTGTGAACTTCAGAAAGATTGAGTCAAATATTGCGTCGAGGTGAGTAACTTATAGTACGTTATACAATATTTCCCATTTCTACCTGAGAAGTAGTGATTTCTGTGAGGTAAAGCTTTTCTTGTTAAAGAATTTGCTAATCCTCAATCAGTTTCTGTTTTGTACATTTCGAAATTGTTCCTTCTTTGTTTGAACTCGAAATTGGTAAAACTACGTGAGCCAATGAAATATATGTGGATTAAAAATTAACATAAAAAAACCATAGCCAACTATTGAATAATTTTTTCAACGTTTTTTCATTAGTGAATGCTTTTCTTAAAAAAAGATTAATTTAATAAAATATTCCTCTTGGTAACGGATAATAATTAATTGTCACTCTCGACGAAAATAATTGTGAAAAATGACTGAGTGTCGCTCCTGTTGAGTTTGTTTGATTACTATGTTTTACTATGTATTCGCTCATGTTTGAGTACTATGAGGTGAATAGCGACATAGAATGGTGTATAGTTCATTAGTGTTTAAAAAAACTACTTTCAATTCACGTGATGGCGAAAAGTGAGCGAATGAGTGGTGATATTGAATGGAATCAGGTGAATAAGAATAATAAAAGGTGTAAAATTGATTAATATTTCGACGAAAATTAAAAAGAAGACAAGAGTTTTAATAAATTATATTCTCTACTGCGATAACGTAAATGTTTTCTTAGTGATATCAGTTTTAGTTCTTTGATGGATTCTGTTTCACGCTCGGAAATTTTGATTACGATAACTGTGGTGATGTTTTGTTGGTTTTCATTAAATTTGTTTTTTGCTTATCCATAATAGTGCGAATATTTACGACTTTCTTAGGCAGTCGCACAATGATTTAAAAATGTGACATATTTAGATATCTTTAAGAATAGTATTAAAATCAGTTTAATTACTATAACTGACTTCTTATTGATAATTGTAATGTATATTTTTCGAAAAGTACGGTATTGTATAATTTCAATAATCGATAAATTATAGCCATGCGATGCAACAATAACTTGTGACTTGGTTATGACTTTTTAGTCTGAATTGTTTTGTGCCTTTAATTCCTCTTTTATTCCATACTTTTGTGATATATTAGTGAAAATTTCCATAAGTTTATTTAGCAACCTCTTTTTAAATTGTTGTGTTTATTGCTTAGCAGTGCGCACTTGTGATATATATTTTATTACGATATGTGATAATATGATTTTATATGATATGATATGATTATGCGATATGATATGATTTCTGTGATAATTGTTCGTAGATTAATTCAGTAAAATTTTAGTGATGACTGATAGATTGACGGAAATTTCATTAGGTCCTTCTTCCTTTTTTTCTCTCCATGAAGTGCAATATTTAGAATTCCTATAGTAATTATTAGGTACGCATTGACCATTATTACACTTTAAATATACAAACGAGTAGAATGAACGATAACGACGGTCAGTGATTGTAATCTGTAATGCTTGATTATCACGCCTATTCGTAACTATGAAAACAGTTTAAGGTGAAAACTCGCGAATGGGAAACATAAATCCATGACTCTCTCTATTCTTGATTGATTGATTTTAAGAAGTTTTGGCCCATGTACGAGTAATTTGGGACGAATATTGCAAAATCGAAATTTGGGTAACACACATTGAAATATGCCTAGAATTTAAGTGAGGTGGGGTGAAATGAGGTGAGGTGGAGGATAAATAATATTCTATAGTGGCGAACTATTAAGTGATAGAGTATGACATGTATATAAAAATGTATTATGAACCAAAATAAAAATTAGAAGAAATCTTTAAAATAAAAATATATAGATAATTTAGTAGATGCTTAAGGAAAGATTAACGCTAATATCTTTTGAAACTTTTCGATTTCCTTAAAAGTATATTTTTTATTACTCCTTCAAAGAAAAAATTCTATTTGCATTGCTTTCTCTTGTACTTATTTTCCCAATAATTGCACGTTATATTTTAAATACCGCTACACCAAGAACCAACCAATCCCTTATGAAACACATTTACAGTACCTCTTTAGGGTCGAATATGCCCATCCAATTTATTTATTCGCCATCTATTTTTAATCCCCTATAGGTGTTAATGTATTGATGTATTAATGTATTAATGACAATAAAATATTAACACTACTAATAAAAGTAATAAGCCATATTTTATTGAATTATCAGGCAGTTTGAACCTTCATTAATATTCGTTAGAGCGCATGGGATGCCTTTTCATACCGGATTTCTTTGAGTTTCAAAATTTTTAATAAACGTCGATTAAGTTTTATCGGAATATGAAACTTCGATTAAAGGAATGAAAAGAAAATAATATTTGCAAAATCTTATTTAGTTAAAGGAAACAAAATTGGGCATAAACATGATGAAATATTAAATTATAAAGGAGTTAGATTAATTTAATTACAGAATAACAAAAAAGAGGAGCATAATCAATGCTTAGTATTCCAAAGTTTTAAGGAAGGGGATTAAACCAAACGCCTTGAAAAAGTGACAGAATTTGTTATTCCAATAATAATTTGATTGATTTATAGCCAAAGCGAGTTATAAGCGAGTAAATTGTATGTAAATACTTTCAAAGAGATTAATAGAAAATATTCAGTCAGATGCTATTGCCGTTATAAAGGATCAGGTCTAATGAACAAAAAAAAACACAATAGCATATCTTTTATAAAATGTATTAAAGCATTTTAAATGAAAAATTAATTTTGTTTGTAATAATCCGAACTGATGGTGGTCACCGAAGACCTCGGGATTTTCAATAATATTAGTATTCACATACGCGTATTTTCTATACCATCTCTACCATCCTCTACCATCTCATAGAGAACAAATCAATCCATATCAATACAATTTATATTCATTCAATGGGACAATAATTGTTGATAAATATATAAAGTATAATACAATTCAATGATGCATATTGGATTAAATACGAATGGATATCATATTGCATTGAAGCGTTTTAGATTAAAGCATATATATGTATAGTATACAAACAAAATTAGCACGAATACAACGACGACGACGACGACGACTTAACACTTCATTCATATTTCAACGTTAGATGTTTGATCAACAACTCAAAAGGATGCATTAAGAAGCAATAATTGCTTTTGTTTTTATCATAAGCTTGCTATATGTTTTTATTTAGTTTGTTTTATTTTGATTAAAATAATCCAATTTCAATTTCATTCATAATTGGTTTTATAAAATATTGTATTATTTGCACGTATAAATACTGTGGTATTTGTGTAAGTATTGGTAAAAAAATTGTGTGTTTTATAGAGGCGTTTACGAGTATAGAGCAGAAATTGTTCTTCACGAAATTATTGACGAATTTATTTTTATAATTTTTAGTATGCATTTCATTATTCAGAGAGTGAAATGTGCGTGTGTGCGTGATGGTGTAATATATGGTTGTGTATTTACATTAATATCTCTGACAAGCAAATAAATTACCTACCTTCATTTCATGATCCCTAATTAAATTAGAAATTTATATTATATATTATTGTATTTGTGATAGAAGACATTGTTAAAGTGTAATAATATTTCCTTCCAGATTCTTATAAAAAACCACCATTCTCTCCTCATTCTACCCAGCAAGCAATATTCCGTATTAGCATTAAGTGAAATCTCGCGGTCGGAAAATACAATATTTCGCTAAAATTTTTCTCTTTAGGGTATTTCGAAATTATATTCCTTGAAGCCCAACTAGATCTTCATTGATTTTTAACTTCGTGTATTCATAATTTCTAATAGTTCATTCCTTAATATATAACTATTAGTTGCTTATGAATTTTTTATGACATTAATGCCCATGACGGCAATGTCGAGTTGTCCCTAGATCACTTTAGACAAAATATTACACGATGTGCGCTTTACCAAAAAAGTTGTTATTAGTACGAAGTTTGTGACTTCACCACGAAACCAAAGAACCAAAAAGAATAAGAAGAAAATATTATTTCATATTAAAGCGTTAATTATATTTTATATTCTTAATCAAAAATAAAGCTCAAAATTGGCAGTGTTGTGCGTTTGTTGTTTGGCGTTTAGCGATTAGTTATTGTTTCTTTTTGTAATTTAAAAAGTAGTAGAAAACTAATAAGCGGCAGTTGCTTTAGTATAGGCGTGTTCTTGGCTTGTGTATGTTTATTATATACGATTATATAATATAGTATACCATCGTACGTTAATTATAAATATATTGTATAAATTTTATGCTTTTCTGTTAATTATTAAATATTGAAATGTTCTGATTTAGAATAATATTTATTTGTTTATGCTAAATAGGATAAATGATAATTTCTTAACAAACGAAGAAGTTATTTTGGGCTGGGTTGAAGTGCATTCACAGGATTTAAAAGTAATACAAATGAATAAACACTCAAAAAGTTTTGTATTTTGCTAGTAGTAGTAGTAAAATAATTTTATTAATAGCTGTTATTATTATTATAATAATAAGTATTTAGTAACGGAGTTTAATTAATTACACACACATACAGACATACAAAATGAAGTTATTAAATTACAATTTCTATTAAGTTTGTGGTATTGGTAGGAGAATACCGGATTTGAACCAAACACAACTGAAACAAACATTGCAAAATTTTTTGAAAGAGGAAAAGGAATACTATATGTATATAAATATATTATATTGAATTATTATTCACCAAATAGTGGCATTACGTGTAAGGTATTTTAAAGAATTGTAGTAGCTTTGTGTTTAATAGAATTGAAAGTGTTTCTTGTTGCTGTTTTTTTGTTCGCTTTCCTTTATTCAAAGTTTGCTAGTAAGGATTATTTATTAAAGGATTAATAATACGTGGTAAAGTGATTCTTTTCTGGACGTCCTTAAATTATCGAAATTTCAACAAATTATTTCAAATATTATTTACGTATTTTATACGAAGGGGAAGAGGGCTATTTAATAACGAAGTAAAGAAAAAGAAGCATTAAAAGAAAGTAAAATAAAGATACCTGCGAGGGGCGTATTATATCCTCTCGCTTGAAAATTGCTCGATTGCCAACATATATGCTGTCCGTTCGTTCCTTCGCGGACAATTTTTACAATATTTAATATTTCCTTTAATTTCACTATGATATTATCATTACGATTAACTCACACAACATTGAACTATTTATGTATCGTATATGGGAAGATAATCGTTTAATTATTTGATACAAATCCAAAATACTTTTTATAAGAAAGCCTTCTATTACTTCTGAGATAATCGACTTATACATGAGTCGTGAGACTTTTGCGTTCAGGATACAAGAAAGGATGTTACAAAAGCATTAACAAAAATATGACGTTATTTTTTGTTAAATGAATAAAGAAAAAGAAAAAAAAACGAAAACACAAAAGGAAAAAATAGAAAAAATATTGACTTTAAAATATATAGTATATTAATAAAAACAATTTCTCACAATAATCAACAACATCAACAACGACAACTACCAGTGTATGTACTCTATTTAAAGAAGTTCCCATTTTTAATTATTTTTTTTCAATACTATGTGAGAATACTACTATTTTGCGTAGGATACACATATACACATATGTAGACATAGACCAATACTTTGAATGTAAAAGTACATACATACATACATAGATATTTAGGTACATTTACTTACACACATATGTATTTCTTATACAAGATTTATATCATTTATTCTTCATTTATGACTTCCGTTATGGAGTTAAGTACATTTACGACGGGGCGTGGCTACCTAACACATTATTAGGAAAGTATGATGTTTGAAATAATCCTATTTTCGATTAAAAGCAATGTTCTCATCGAACATGTGATTAGTCATGGAGGAAATCTTGGATATGCTCTAGATAATTGCTAAGATTATAGAAAATTCTGAGATTCAAGTACTGTTATGAATACAGAAACACATATATTTAATAAAAGGCGGCATCCACGGCAAAAAATATTAAAAAAATTTGTAAATCTTTCCTTCAATCTTCATTATTTATTTAATTTATCTCTATTTTTCATCAATTAGGAACAGAAGGAATCATAAATCCAAAACTCATTAATTCATTGACTCCAAATACGTTTGAGAAATATTCCGGACGTTGTAAAAAATCCATAACAGTATCCCATAAACGTTCCCCTAATTAATCTGTGGCAGTTTTATTAACCCGTTAACGGACTCGTTCATCATTCGCGAACTACTGACGCGATAGGTATGACGAAATATTTCATCGTGCACAAACTACTATTGCAATGCGAATGACAATTATTCTCATGGATATATATCTTGAATGTCTTAATTTTTAATAATTCTTATCCATTGCAGGCTAGCGTGATTATACGCACGCGCCAAGATCGTGTGGGACGATACTATTTAAAATTATGAAGAAAAAGGTCCAAAAAAAGTCCCAAAAATTTATTAGCCGGTTGACAGGTTAGGGGTTTAAAAAGGTAGACCGTTCCATCGTTTTGCAGTCTGCAAATTCTAACTATCATCAAGAAGCATCTCATAGCTCGATATATTTCCTTTTATTTACCTTCTCGACGAAAACGGATGGAATTAATATAAAAAAAATAGAAATTGCTTATAGACCTTTATAATTGTGGTATCTCTAAAGACTGTATAAAATCAATTGATAAAAGAGGTTTTATTTATATCAGTCAGGCCAATCCCTTTGAATATCCTATAAATATCTATCATCGTCGAGAGAAAAAATTAATGGGCCCTTTGGGGCATTGCATTATTAATTTTTAAAAAAGAAACAAAAGCTTAGAGACTGATTTTTAATAAACAATAATTTATGAATATACAATTTTAACACAAGTTTTGAAATGATAGTATATCGAATGTATGAGGAATATTTGTCAATGTATGTGTGTTTATGAATGTGTTTTTAAAATTTTCTTTATGCATAATTTTTATACAATAAAATACCTTTAAATGGTATTTCCTATAGATTTTATGTCATGCGCAATTGTTCACATTCCAATTTAGAACGGTATAGTATATATATAGTATATATGTTGCATATTGTCATTATAGATTACCAATATTTATTTATATGGGTTATATGATATTTATGAAATTATGGCGATGTATATAAAATATTGAGTATAAGGTATATATGTGTATATGTTATATTGCTAAGACTACTGCAAAATTAAATCAAATTATTTAAACTGAATGAAAGAAATAATATGGCTTAAAGATATCACCGCATTTACGTGCAAAACTTACTGCATTATATGTATGATTGTTACATTTAAGTGTACAGTATACTGCATAGTATTGGTATACGCTATATATATATGTGTGTATAAATCATTATATATATGTTATAAATATTAGTATAATTTTTTTGGCCTTTTTTAATGGATATATTTCCTCTAAGCGATTTGTTTACAACAGGAAGTTATTTCCAAAAAAATGGTGATGTTCACTTTCATTAAGGATTCATTATAATCATTAATATATGGTCAAATGCTGTTGACCTTTGTTTTCGCCATGATTTCGACATCAAGAAAGAGCTTTTTGCTAAACAACAACTGCAACAGACAGATTATACGCGGCAATGGAGCTATATTCTGCTAAAAAATATCTCTTCCCAATAATAAAATAAAAAAATTATGTTTGCTTAATTCAATAATTAATTGAATTTTAATGCAATTTTTGAGACACCAGAAGGAAATAGTCATCGTTATTGATAGATGCAGTGTTAGAATAATATTAGGAATAAAATAAAGAGCAAAAGTAACTGAAAAAGGAGAGATAGTACGGTAATGAATACCATCAAATGAAAGAGTATCGTATGCAAAATGACAAAGATTATTTATATTCATTTTAACTACAATATCTCTCAGATATTTAGGTATTGTCATTTTAGTTCAATGGAGTAGACTGATTTGAGATAGTTGACAGCGTGATCGTTTTGTGTTAAGATCGTAAGTAACTGCGACATATCGTATTTTATACTGTTTTGAATATTAATAATTATTACATTATTTTTCCGTGGCAAAATTTGTTGTACATTTCTAAAATTATTTTTCAGTGACAAATAAATATTTTCTGAAAATAAATTCATAATTTTTATCATTCTCATGAGATAATTTTAGGTTATCCAACAAAACCAATAGAACCAATTAATCGGGTTCGTTCTGATGGACAGCATATTCCTCAGCAGCCGAGCAACATTATTTTCGATTATACTGTTCAATTCGAAGAAAACTTTTTTCTATGTTTCTTTAAAAAATCATTTTACATCAATTTTATAACTACGAGTATGTTTTCTTCTAGCGAAACGAATTTTGCTTTGACTTTATTGGGTCAGATTTAAATAAAATATCGATTTGAATTAATGGTAACAGAAATTGAAATACATTCTTTTTGTGGCACATCGGTACATCACTTAATAAGTTTATATTTATCGTTTTTCATTATTAATTTGCATCCCCACGAAAAGTGCGTTTACTGGCTCTTGTGCTTGTAGTGGTGGTTGTGGTGGTTTTGGTTGTTGTTGAAATTTTCTTTATTGAAATAATCCAAAGTAATTAATAAAAAAGAAAGAGCGAATCTTAGATTAATTACTATTTTTACGGCCTTCCAAGTCATAGAAGAATTTATAAAATAAAATTACTAAATCCATTCAGAGTAAAGTTAGAGGAAATTTAAGGGCTAGAAAGGGTGGGTTGGTGTAAACAGGACCATGCAATAAAATTCAAGGTATTAATTGAATTCTATGCGAGTATGAAATATAGAACAGGTTTTTGCGCTGTATTTCGCATGAAGTTATAAATTTTAAAGATGGTTTGTGACATTGATATCCCTTAAAAACTCTCTCTTGCTCGCAACTGAGAAGAAATTTCTCGTTCAAATCGACGAACGAGTAGAGCTTGATATATGCGAGTTTTCTTATTCTTGCAGCCACTGTGGAGCGGGAGATCAGAAATTCTAATATCAGGAAGAGATTACTTTGGAGGAAATACCAAAATCTTTAAAGTAGTGGTGGAATAGTGGCTAAGAACCTTCGCAGTTTTGAAAAATATATTTCATTAAGACGTTATAATGAAATATACGATATTAATTAAATAAACTCTTTTTGAAAAAGCCAAAAAAATCGAAAGTGGAAGGAAGAGCTGAGGGGAAATGGCTTTTATTCATTTAATAAAATATAGACGCAAGGAAAGAGTTGTACAAGTGCTGGGTCATAGAGAGAGGTACAGATGGATAGAAAAAGATAGAGAGAGATCGAGAAAACAGTTAAGAAATGAAAGAATAAAAATTACCATTTTCTTTCATTTGACGAGATCGTTCTACCAGCCTTTTTTGCTCTCTTCTCGCCTTTCTTGAGAGAGCGCCGAAATTCAAGAGAGCTCATACGCACAAGCGAGGGCACACACCACCGCACCCGCGCGCACACACACACGATCGCAAACGATCGAGCAATCCGTGCAGTCGGTGCTTGTGTGGGCAAGTATTGCGCTTGTGTGTGGGTATTATGTAGGGCAAGTGTCGTCCGAATGTATTGGCTGGTCGTTTTATTAGACCGTGATGCACTCTTCAACACTCGTCAACTTATAAAAGCCTCGCTTTCACTTCTGTTTCCACTTTCGCTTCCGTTTTCACTTCTTTCCGTATTTCTAAGCTTTCGTATTTAATTTTTCCTTTTTTTCCGACGTAATTCGCCAAATGATTCACTTCTACTACCAATATTAAGTTAATTCCAATGTGCTTTGAGGTTATTTTGATTAAGCTCTGTTTTTCGCATTAAGATATAATTATTTTGATGTTCTGCTTATTGTTGTTGTTGCTATTGCTATTATTGCATTCATTGTTTTGTGTTATTCATAAGTTTTTAATTTCAAAGCATTAGAGAAAGAGCTCTCAATCAAGAGATTTTGTTTATTGATTTTATTAATTGACTTTTGATTTTCATGTTCTGCCAGTAATCGCGTAATTGGCTCATTATTCTCCACCATGTTCTTTTTTATTGTGGTTTTAACAGTGCTTGTAGTCGGTTGTACATCATCAACAAATTCTGAGATTCTATTAGTAGGAAGCGTTGTTACTTTTGTTGCACTGGGTTCGATAGTAGTAGTAATGGTAGCGATTGTAGTAGTTGTGGTAGTATTGGTAGCAATAGTACTGACAGAATACTTTGTAGTAATGGCTTTAATATCTAAGTTATTGTTGTTGCTGTTATGCTCATATGTTGCAATTTTTGCCTTTCCTATTGCAGAAGTATATGCGGTGTCATAGCCTTCAACCTTTAAACATTAAATTGTTTACAAATGTCGCTAATTGAAAATATTTTCCAACAAAAGAAGGTACTAAAAAGAATTGGAAATTACTTCGTGTGATGCATGAAATATCTGAGACAGAGCTCATTCGAAGTCAAAAAAAATTGAGCCCGACGCCTTCGTAGGCTGCGGTGATCTCTTTAGAAAATTAATACTTCAATTTTTATATTTTTATTTATTCCTTTTGATTCGTTATTTTCGATTTTCGAAAGCTTTATAATCCATTACAATCCATTAGATAATATTTACAAGAATTTTAAGAAAATCGTAAAAACAAAAAATAACCGTAATAATAATTAATCAAATAAATTATCCATATTATAGTAGTGATAACTACCAACATTTTTTACAAAATAATTTCGAATATGTTATTTATTGGAACAAATAAATGTCTGTAGTTTAGTATATTTATAGGATTTTAATATAATTTCAAAAATATTAACTATTACCCATTCAACATTTTAATAAATCTCTTAAGAGTTAGTTACAAGATCGCACATTGTCCAATCGGGAATTGCTGACAGACAAGAACAATCGAAATTAAATTTAATGGCATAAAAAATATTACCAATAGTAAAAAAATAGATAGAATTTCTTTGACATGCTATTTAACGTACCGGAATTAGTATTATTACCGATGCTAGTAGCAAATATTTTACCAAACCTTTAGTCAATTTTAAATTCGGTTTGGTAAATAGTATCGAACTAAATTAAGGTTTATTAAACTTTATGTTAAAATTCTCTATATATATTCGTTATTGGAAAAAAACTAATGAATTCATCTGAATTGAAATTTTGTATCATTCCATAATTCCGAAAAGAAATATATTTTGGATTTTGGAAATGAGGTTCGGGAACTGACTGACAATTACTGAAAATTAAAATTATATGAAAAAGCATATAGACATTTTTGGCTATGGTTTTCGAAATTAATATTGAAATTATATAAACAAAATTATGGTACGCGCAGTAATGAATGAATTCTTTGTGAATGGTCCTATCAGTACATGTCGGAATCTCAGAGTAAAGGGGAAGATGCCCAGAACGTTGAAGTTGATAAATAGAAATAAATTCCGTCATTTAGCCTAACTTGTAGCACTTTTCCGACCTTTTATCATATATATTACTGTCGATTAATAAAATATCACCAGATATTAATCTTAATTCTATTGAGAAAAAGCGCTATACTCATTTATGAAACGTCAGGAAATGTACGATTGAGACTACTTGCAGCTCTGACATTTCGATATTTCTCAAAGACTCTTAAAGCCTCAAAAATTGTCCGCTTTAAAGAGCTATTCCGTCTAAAGTTTTCACGATAATTGTATTAGTAATTACTTTCTTTTATTCTTATATTTTTAATTCTTGCGAATTTTTCAACGAGTATATGATTAAAATTTTATATATTCCTTCTTACAATTCTTTCAAACGTTCTAGTCCCGGGGCTAAAGTTCCGAAATTGTTGGGACATAACAAGCTTATGCTTGATTAACAACTAAAATTGCAAACAGAATAATAATATAAAAACCAAAATCGGTGATAATAAACAATTCAAAACTTATGGGCGTGTGCGAAGTAACAGGTTGGGGTTAGAATAACCCAAAATTAGTTTAGAAACGTATTTAAAGCGAGTCAACAGTTAAGACATTGAAGGAGGATCGAATGACAATTAGAGAGCATTTCGGGAAGAGAGTTAAATGTCAAGTAATTTTAAGATTTCGAAAATTCGAAGAAATATAAATAAATCGCCGAGAACGGAACAAATGATACAATAAAAACAAAAAAATTTATGATGGATGTTTAGGTGGTGGTGGATTAGTGGATGATGGGGCGGTGGTCGGTGATTCGTGGGGCTGATTGTGGCCAACGTTCAAGAGGCATGATCTTGGTCAACAAGAATAACAACAATAACACAAACCATCAAGATTGTGACCACAACAATCTTTCCGTTATGTCGTTTGTTGTTTTTTGTTGTTACTGTTTTTGTGTTTGGTCTTTAAAGTCACAAACATTGGAGTAAAAGCTTTTAATTAATTCGGTTTTGCCTTTTTGTGGTTTTAATACGTTTACCACTTTTATTTGAAATTTTAATCTCTGTCTTATTTTACCGGTGCTGAGTTTGTTTCCTTCTTTTCCGTATTTAATTTCTCTTCATTCTTATTATTTATTGCCTTGCTGTTTTTGTCAAAATAATATTTATTTTTATAAAACAATTATTTATAAAAAAATTTCCTCGTTTTTTCGCTCGCTCACTCGCTCAGATTATTTAATTATCATACACATAAATTCGTTAAATTCAGTATTAGTTGAATTCAATTTTTAAATGATAATTTTAATACTACTAAGTTTGTAAGCTAATTCATTAAATCTACCCATGAGGAATTTTAAGTTAATTTAGGTCAAATTTGCGCTGGATTCAATTTTGTAGCAAAGGTGCAAAAAATCTTGTACAATTAAAAACTTCTAGAAAACCTTTTATTTCGTTTTTTTTTGTTAATAAACTGACTTGTTAATAAAACATTGATATCGATTTCATTCAGCTTCTGCTTGCTTTTTTTACTCCACTTGACTTCGTTTATTTTTCTACTTGCCAAATATTTTTTGCACTTCCAAAAAAAAAATTAATCCAACTTGTATTTATCTATTTTTTTGGGTTTTCCCCTCATTGAAATTTTTCAATTTTTTTCTCGTAGTTATTTTTTATTTAAATTTGGTTTAATTATATTTTTTGTTTGTTTGTTTGAATATTTGCCATGGTTTATTTTTACGGTATAGTATTTTTTGTTTTTTTTATGCAATATTTTATTGTAAATATGTCGATACCATACATTGATTAATTGGTTTGTAGAAAAGAGAGAGCAAATCATATGGAATTTCAAAAAAAGAAAAAGAAGATTTTATGGATTAGTACGATTAATTAGTGGAATTAGCGACACTCACCGATGATCTACTCACTTGCATGAACGCATAGACCCCGCGTAGAAACTCCATGTTAGGCTATTGCTTTGCAGAAATGGCCTCACTGCTTTCGGCTGATATATAGCTTACCAGTATCGATAACAAATTATGGTTTGAATTTACATTAGAGTACACTGAAAAAGAAATTTAAAAGTTAAAGTGAAAAGATTGTTCAATATATATATATAATTCGATAAAACTATCAATGCAGTCGTTAGCAAACATTTAAAAAATGGTCAGCTTAAGAGAAATTCAAGGGATCTTATGGAAAATCAATTTAAAACCGGGTTTAAGGGGAAGGTGAATTACACACGGACACAATCAAGTGAGCAAGCAAGTATTAATAATAGTTACAACATTTTATAGCAATAAAATAAAATGCTCTTACCTCGGACAATTGTATTTTCCAAGAGAAAGAAATAAATTAATAAATAAAAAACTGTGGATGCAACTGATAAAAATTAATAAAATCGAATTTATTATTTAGGTTTATTCTAGTTTGAATTGAGTGAATAAAATGATATTTTTGGATATGGGAGATGATTCTTAATGTCCTGATCACTAATAGTCTGGGCAGTTATTTATATCTTTAACGTTATTGATTACTATCCGTTCCTTTGATATTGTCGGTAATTATTTAGATTTTCGACATTATCGATAATTATTATAAATCGCTTATTTTTTCGGCATTTATTTTTTTACTTTGACGATAAATTTCAGATCTTAGATATTATCGATAATTTTTTATATGCTTGATATTGTCGATAAATATCCATATCCTAGACTTTAGCGATAATTATTCAGATCTCTGATATTGTCGATATTTGCTTAAGTATCATCTCAGTTGGCTTAACATTTAAATATCTTTGCTAAGTTTTATTAATGTAAAAATATTCACCAACATTATCATCGATATTAGCAGCGTCATCAACAGCACCAACGGAAAGTATTAAGCTTTCGTATGCTCACTTCTACGATTACGTGAAAGAAGCGTCTAACCTACTGTCTGATACAGCTAGAGTGTTTAGCATAAACGTTTTTCTAAAGTCAGTGACACAGTCCTCTTTATTTCAATGATTCCCCCTTCTCTCTAAATGATGTGCTTCTCTCTTAGTTATCGTCCTTTTTTCTTGCATGAATAAGCTCAAACAGAATGTCGTAGAAATAAGCACTTTCAAACACAAGTGTACAGACGAGTACACACACGCACCCACAAATAAGCATACATACGTACACACATGCATGGGTCCACGCTCAACAGATTTTCTGCATTCAGCTGAATTTATTTTAAAAGCTCAACATTCTTCGCTGGCTGGCATATGTTTCCGTAAGTGTTTAAAAATTCAACACGCGCGTGTTCGTGTATGCGAACCGGTATGTTAGTATGTATATATAATTGTTGATTGTTTAACATACATTTTTCAAAATAAGTGCACTTGTATAAATTATATGAAATTGTACGAAATAAGTGCTGGCCCACACCCACTCACGCATCCACACTGTTCACGGTAAATAAAAAAAAATGGGCGTAAAGAAGCAAATTTGCTAACAAGTTTCTTGCATGTTATGGAATATTTATTTAAAATATTCCGGACTAGCTGTGAGAGATTAATTCGAGGGATAGAAATCGGTGCTTTTTTTTGGAAAAAAGACGGCAAAATACAGTTGTCACATTACATTACAAGTATTTGCGTAATTGTCACGAGATAATCACGAGATAATCAACGATTAAGAGGAGAATGTATAATCCTATATTTTTCACTTTAAATGGGATTAATCTAAGGTTCGAAATTCAATAGATTTAAAATTCATCAAATATTTTTAAAATATAAATTAAAAGAACACTGTGTAGTTGTGAATACATACATCTGCGTGTCAAAATAAATACCTATATAGGAATAAATGGCGATATTCGACAAATCAGTAAAAATATAACAAAAAGATTAACAAACGTAGTTTTAAAATTTTCAACATTTTTACATGTATGAAAAACTCCTGAGCGTAGAAAAATCACTGAAAACGTTACTTGGCATTTTTCACAAATTCCTTCAAAAACATCAAACGCAATCGACCACTAACAATTTTTAAAAATTTTTGGAATCTGATGGAAGGAAGGGAAACATACATTCAAAGTCATTTTTACGAGAAGTGTCATTGAAAATTTTCGTTTAAGATGAAGCAACTAAAATGCCTCAATTAATTTAAAACAGGCAAGTAACAAATTTAATTTCTACTTCTACTTATTCACACATCTCGATATACTCATGCATGTATGCCCTAATGCCAATACCGCTTATCAATATCCACAGATTGATAGTGTCTTACCACCTCACCAAGTATTGCATTTAACTTAATTCAGAGATTAGGTGGTGTTAACTTTAAGCATATCATGCCCTTAGATTTCGTTGTGCTTTTTGTTGTTGTTAAGTTGTTCTTGTGTCAGAATCGCAATTAATAATTCACTATGATTTAAAATTGTAATGCAGAGAAGAAATAAATCCATCCCTAAATCCATCACAAGCCTTAAGAGCCTATTGTTATTATCAAAGTTAAATGGAATCCGTAAATGGCATGCACTAGACTAATTGAATTCTTTTTGAAATCTAAACGAAGCGTCTCTTTGATGTTGAAGGATTAATTCTAATTATTTAAATGAATATTACGGCCTTATATTGTCAGATATTCTCTAATGGTTTATCAATTAATAACTAGAATCGCGTGCAAACGAATCTCATTCAATTCGATTTTAAGCCTTTATTAAACCTTTCGAAACCTTTTGCTGAAGCACCAAAGGAGACGATGTTCGAGTATGGAATATTTTAGCAGTCGCAGGGTTTCGTTTAAAAAGTATTTGATTTATTTCCTCGACTGTCATCAACACGCGCTGTATTCAAATTTCCTATTAGTACAGTACACTTTTTTGGGCCAATGAACGATCTCTCCCACCTTGCATTTGTTCAGATTACCTGTGGGAAGGAAGGAGAAAAGGACTATTGTTTGCCGGATGGAGATAAAGTTGTGAAGAGAAGGAAAAGGAAGGAAGATTTGGGTAATACTTTGGACTAGGCGTGTTCGTAGGAATAAATAATGCATGTACGTGAATGCAGTTGAAGGTAAGGAATGACGTATTGTGTGTCAAAAGGAGAGATCAAATGGTTAACGGGGTTAGAAGCGTTTACCTGAACTCATATGAAATTCCATGAAACATGTGCGAAAATGCACAGAAATCTCTTTCTGTAAGAATGAATGCGTTAAAATTTTAATGTAATATTTTTATATATACCCTTATGACCTTCTAAAACTTGTTCTAAAATCAGATATATTTATTATATATATTAAACCATGTACTATTGCTTTGTCGTTAAAAAAATTTAGTTGACTAAATCGAATAAAAAAACGACCACGGAAAAAACTGTACTGAAATCAGCAAAAACGCTTGAAAGTGGTTCTCATTGAAGACGTGATGAACTGCTAAACCTTAGATGAAGGGGCTCTTGCCATATCGATGGATGATGGGAAACATTAAGAAGAATGTTAGGTGACAATACGATGTGTGTATAGAAGATTGTGGCTTTATCCGAGTGAACACTGCGGAAACAAATATCAATAACTTATGACTTATAACATTAAAATCTTTAATTAAATCGGTTTAAACCACATACGTCTGCATAGAATGACTTTAATTGATTATGGTTTCGAATATGAAAGACATGTAAAAGGGACGAAATTGAAGAATCAATTGAGCAAATACCTCTGGTATACCTCTGGTAAATACCAAATACCTCTGGTCCGTAATTATTTTCTCGAAGAGTTTAGGGAGAGCACTGAGTTTCGCTATACTTAATTACTTGTAAGATAGATATTGCCATATTTATTCAAGGAGATAATAAAAAGTGATTTAAAAGCATGAGAAAGATAGTCGGGATTTATAGAAGAATTGAATAAAACCAATCTAACTGCGCAGAGTTCAAAATGCGGAATGAGAGGATGTCGTGACTAAGATTTAGTGTACTTTTATGTTTTTTTAGAGCATTTAGAACAATCGAGTCCTCAACGATAAGACGTACAGTAAAAGGAGAATATATAGAGTGGGAGTAAATATTCGATATTTTTTGACAGCTTTTGAAAGATAGTTAGTCTCTCCACAATTTAAAGATAATTAACTATTAAGAAAAGGAATTTATGAATGCCTTAAATAATCGTGATGACATTGAAGATGATTTCCATCATGACTATGATCTTTTAAGTCACTGAACATTGATTTCACCTCTAAAATATATATAATTGATTCTTATTTCTTTTTTACAGAACAATTTTTCATTCAAACCCTTTGATATTAAATCGATTTTTTTTTGTTTGCTGAATTATTTTATTGCACCTTTTCATTGTCATTCAATCTGCACACAAAAAGCAGTGCGATTATCATACAATTAAAAAGACCGCAAGAGCAACACAATAAAATAAAATTATATTATTGTATTTTTCAATACATTAGTATAAGCAATATATGCTATTGTTGGTTTTACGCGAAAAAAGGCAGAAACAATTGTATTATATTGTAGAACAATTATTTCGATCTCTTTATGTCGTTTAAGAGAATTAATCATGTAATAGCATCACAGAATCAATCTTATTAAATAATTATGGATTTTAGTTTTATAAAAGAGCTAAATAGTGTTCCCTGCGACTTTATTTCTGTAAATTTTTTAGTGATTTTTAAAATTAATTTTTAAAGAATTAATTTCATAAATTGTGATGCCATAGATTTGGGTGGAGCAAAATACGATACAAACGGTATAGGATACGATTCGTCTGAGGCAATGAATAAATTCAAGCGAAATGAAATAATGCTGCGTTTACTAATATATCACTACCCAGAAAACGCTTGGATGTTAGCACGGGCCACTGCAGCCAGCCAGCCCTGCCAGGACCGTTTCAATTTTCTAGTGCTAACGATCAGGATCCGATATAGATCGTCGGAGTCGTAGGAGTTTTGTAGGAGTTTGGTTGGTAAGGGATTGAAAATAACAATAGTTGAGAAGGGTGAAAATGCATTGATGCATTATTATTCAAAGAAAGTGAAACTGAAATGTGCTCGTATGTAAATCTAGTTCGGTGCGTCTACCTACATGCAAGCCTACATTCACGCTTGAATTCGCTTCTTAATTTGCTCTAAATACGATGTGCACATATATCTACAATTTTGCCTGTTATACGCACAGACGCACACACACATACGCAAATGACATACATACACTTACTGTCTGTGCCTTGAAATGTGCGTTTGTTTTGAGCTTTCAACGTGGGCTAATAATTGTGCCTCTCGTTTCAAGAATGTAGTTGTTTATATTTTTTCCAATTAGTCCTTCTGTAAATTTTTCATTCTTCGTTACGATTGGAATCCTATTTCCAGTTTCAAATCTTAAATTCAATGCTTTAAAGCCGAAAAATTTAAGAAGAAAACAATTGGTTTTAAGAATATTGAATTATTATTTGTTTCCCAACGTATCAAATAAACATAAATTAAATGCAATTTAATTTGAGAAATTAATGGAAACATTTTTAACGAGCTCGCATTATTATTGCTTTATTATTTCAATTTAAAAAATTACTAATTTCAAATAAATTAAATTAAAATCAACATGATCAATGTTATTTAAATCTGATTCTTGAGAAGAGCGCGATAAATTATATTTTAATGTTTTTTTAAATCGCATTGAATCCTTTAATTGCTAATGCAAGGAAAAGAAACAAGAGCAAAGAAGAATAAAGCCAGATGAACAAAAGCAAGCGCATTAGAAATAATATATCAGAACAATAATCACAAGAAGAAAATTACAACAAATCGACAAATTAGGAATAATCACAATAAAAACAATGAACCAAAACTAGTAAGCGGGATAGCAATCGGGACAAAGTCATGTGAAAATTATAATGGTGAAATGTGGTTCAAGGTGTGCTCGGTCTAATTGATTCCACGATATTTATGCATTAATGCATCAGATAGCGATAACAGGAAAGAAAAACAGGCAGAGAAAAATATTGCGAGTAGAAAATAAATGATAAATTCAATTTTCATTTTTTCATTAGTGACGTCATACCACGTAAGCTGACACAAATCGGTTGCACCATGGCCGTCGTAATTGTGAATAATTGCAATCTAAAGCAAAAAATAGGTCTTAGTCAACGACGAATGAGAATGCGCTTTAATCATGAGCAATATAATTGTTACCATCTTTCTTTTTGTTGCCTTTTACCTAATTTTCTCTGTTGCTTTTAAGATATTTTGTGCCTTTATTTTCATCTTTCTTAAATGCATCTAGGACGACGAAAGGAAATGCAATGGAAAATTAAAAAAAAAACCCAAAATATTGAAGAGTATCCTGAATAAATGTACAGGAGGGACAGCAAGTGAGAAAGACCGACATAGATGGAGGGAGTGAGAATGAGGGAGAGACAGAGAGAGTATTATAAAAAGAAACTGGGAGGAAATGAGAAAGAAAAAGCGATGGACAGAGAGAACTATAGAGCGGTAACGCAAGGTTGATGTTGATTATGATGATGATGATGATGGTGACAATGACGTTCCGACATTTATCATTGATAATGATTTTGACTTTGAGCCTAACGAAGTTAAAAGCAATGGCAAGCAGGAGGAATATTATGATAATTTTATATAATGACACTTAGAAAAGAATTCTAAAAATATAAATGAAAGTGGAAGTGAAATTGAAAGTCGAAATGAAATGCTAAGGCTGCAGCCTCTCTGCAGGTAGGAATTAATTAGAATGAAGGAGAGAAGAAGATGTAAACGGTTTATGACGGCTATATATACGGAAAGTATATTGTAATTATGAATGATGTGTATGGCGTAGATATAACAAGTATGACTTGCAACGAATACGTTGGAGATTTTATCCCAAAAATTTATAGATGAAATTATTGCCCAAATTTAGTGAGATTGAGTGAATCCATAAAAATAAAGTTTGTTTGTGTGAAACAGCAAAATATTTGTGCTTGCTTTCACATATTCTTCTCCTGCTTATCTAATTTAGCAATTTTGTTCCAGATGATTATCATTTCACGTAGGTCCCAGGCACATTTCGACAATATAACGGTTTACCTCTATAAATTTCACTTAATAGTGCATAAGTGGCCGGATAAATAAAAGGACAAAATGTGGCCTTCCGTCTCCTTCCTTTGAAAACAAAACATCCGTTATTAAAAAAGATTTCGAGGGGCGTTGAAATTATGCTTATTACTTTGCTAACAAAACGGTTGCTACAAGTACTCCAAACAAAATTACCCTGAACGCGACCATACACGCATGCAGACACATATGCATGCAAAACACACACGTCCGCGTATGAATTAAAAATATTTATGAAAAACATGATAATAATATAAACAAACATTTACAACAAAGTGTGGCTTTGGAAATTTGACTGCAGTTTTCTTAACAACTCCTCCTCGACCCTTATGTTTTTCATTCAACACGCACACAAGCAATTTAAAGCAATAATGTGATGCTTACACGTACTAGTTCACTTACTACAATTTGGCTAACAAAGTATTTGTTACTTCTGGTCCTTTTTTCAGTTGCATTTTTTAAATCCTCTGACAAAAGAAGTAATACTTCTTTTGCCAGCGTTGTTGGTGGTTTTTTGGTGGTGGGTGGGCTGTTGAGCTTTTGTGCGCTAAATATTATTCGGTATTGTTTATGCGTCTGTGCCTGCGTGTGTGTAAATGTGGTAGAGAATGTATTATCATTTTGCGTAAAGGCAAACGTTTGTGGCACAAAATTAGAATTTTCTTTCTTTTTTTAATGGTTAATTACTTTTACTGCAAGTTGAAAAAGCATTTTTTGTTTATGGAATAAGTTACAATATGGCGGGAGGAGGGGCATAATCAAACAGTTCCTCTCTTAAATTTTGCTTTAAATTTTGCTTTACAATTGTTGAATATATATTAATTAATTAATGCAATCGTACAAAAAAATACACGCAAAATTAAATAAAAAATAAGTATAAGTACAAACGTTTTCCAATTTTAAGTAAAATTTTATATGAATTCTCAATCATTCATGCGATGAACAAAATTGTCTAGGGCACATTAGGGTTTTGCAGAAATTGAAGTGACTTTATTTCACTTTATTTCAAAATTTCTAACTTATAAATCAACTTCGTCTTCAGTTAGACAATTGAGTTTATTAACGCTAACCTTATTAGAAAATCAAAGCAATCTTTGAGCAAAAACTGAACAAGAAGGTCAACATTGGCTTGATCGGAAGTTGTGCACTTATATTCGTAGCATAAATGGCGGATAATGACCGTTTTCGGAAGTGTGTTCTTGCTTTAGACGATAGTTATGCGATTACGGTTAGCCTGTCCCTTGCGGTATTTTGGCTACTTGGGCTGGTTGGTCCTTTCACTCATATTGAATTACTAGAAGATTGCATCGAAATGACCTTTGTAATACCACAAGAATCAATTTAATACAAGCACAACAACACGAAGCAACAAACGCTAGCACATGCATACACACAACACGCTGATAACTGCGTGGAGGCGGTTGAAATGTATTCCACCTCGTTGCGTTGCGCTCGAAAGAGGACGGCTCCTATGGCAGAGCTAGAGAAAGATACAATGAGTTTGTTGGCAACATTATCTAAATAGTTAATACGGACAAGGCCATAGAGTTCACAGACGCATACGTACACGTGCCTATGTTTAGACGCATTCGGGATGGACTGGCAAACCCAAAAATAGTTCGCAAGAAATGGAATTTATTTCATTCTTCGAAAAGGTATTTCAAAAAGAGTAAATAATTGATGCATTATAAGATACATTAAACCATTGCATTCAATTTTATGGTAGATCGATATCACTTTACATATTCACTTCTTCCTCCTCTCCATTCCTCACATTGAATTCATAATCTTATTGTGAGTTTCAGCTATTATTGTTTATGCAAAAATAATGGATCTACAATATTTAAGAAAAGTACTGAAATTGGAATTTGTTACATATTTATGAATTATCCTTTCAGCTTTTCATTTGTTTTCGTGTCGATAACGATGCCGTAATTATCGAAATGATCATAGAAATACTCATTATTAGTGCGTTAGCAATAATGTCATTATTGTTTGCCGCCCTCTTTGTTATCATCGTTCCCACCATGTGGTCCTTATACCACTCGTCGTTGCCTCCATACCCTTCATTATTGTTCTCCCCCTCTGTATTACTGTCGGCGATATCGTCATTTGCCCTATCACTATTAATTTGTCAGCCTTTCTCCGTTAGCCAAGACAAGAAAATTAAGACTGACATTATTATCTTTGTGCGGGAATAAGAAATCTGTGTGAACATTTTTGTGAAAAAAGAAGATTAACAATAAGAGGAGAAAGAGCGGAATGATTGTACTTAGAGGACTGAGAGAGAAAGAGGTTTTCCAGTGATTACAACAAAGTGAATTTTTTTTTGAGGGAATAGACTAAAATGAAAATAACGTAAGGGAAATAATAGGAAACCCTATCACACACGTCATCCATTCATTGCCTCCAACAAAGCTAAAAATATGAACAAAAACAATGAACCCTATTCTCGGGAGCTCCTTAAATAAGTCTTAACTTGACTCAGCTTTATTGCAAGATGCTCGCGAGATTGCTTCTATGATTTCTTTGCCTTTAAGTTGTTCCGTTGCATTGTTTATTTGACAGTTGAGGGTTGCAGTACGATGGTGGTGGAGGGTGTGTACGATTGTGTAAGTTTACGTATGTGTATGTTAGTTTGTGGGGGAAAAATTTACGTGTGACCCTTTTTCTATTTCTTGTATGTGATGAATATAAAAGTTGAGAAAATTCCCTAAAATTTTTTAAAACCAAATTTAGCAAAACCCTGCAAAGGTTTTAACTTACTGATCATTTTTAGGGAGAGTTTTGCGTTCTTCTGATTGTAAAATATCGAGATCGGTTACGAGGAAAACCGCATTTGATTATGTGCCAGACTGTTATGTCATCACTACTAACTTAACCGGAAATAGAACTAAAAATATGTTGGATAGTCTGAGTTTAAAAAGAAAAATAAAAAGAGAACTGACTGAAAACCATGTTTATATAAAGAATTTAACGCCAAGGTAGGAGGAATATATTTAGCGTTGGCAGGAGGGAAGAAGGGAAGGAAGATTAAAACAACAAATCTGACACACAAATTTTATGAAGACTAAACCACTGCCAATCATAAATATCAAGAGCTTTTTCAGTAACTTTCTCTCTACTTGTTTTTAATTTTTATTTTAACTTGCTTTTTTTATTGCCAAAATCATCGACTTTTATCTCCGCCCGAAGGAGCTCTCGAAAAGATTTGACCTTTTTTGTAACATCACATTAATGTTTTACACTTTATTCTCTCAAAGTGTTGATGAGAAAAAATCACCGGGAAACATTGAAACAAAATGATCCGACGATCCTACGAGAAAGGGTGGTGAGAGGAGGAGCACAAAATAGCTAAAATGTAAAAGAATATTCGTAAAATCGTAATAAAAAGTATTAAAAATTCACAGAAGGAAAGAGAAGAAAAAGTAAAAGAGAACAATGTGTAACAAAGTTTGATTGAGAAATGTGTTGAGGATAAAGCAGAGAAGTTATTTCCTCATTTTCTCAGTCGAGAAGAAGACAAATGATGAAGGTTGTATAATTATGATAGTAAATAATGTAATATCGAGCATTTGTTTTAAGGGTGACAGTGAGATCAAAATTAATGTATTGTGTGGCATTTCACCATTTTGTCAACTGAACTGCGAAATTAATGCGACATTAACGGTGACGGCAACAGCAGCTACAACAACAACAACAACAACAACGGCTAAAATCGCAACGACAGAAAGAAATGATTGAAACGTAACGATGTAGCCCATTTGCTTTTTGGAGCGCACTGAATGAATGAGTGAATACACCGAAGGAGAGGAAGAGGAAGAAGAAAAAGAAAGAAGAAATATTATGGAATGGAAATCCAAAGATTCGGAAAAGAGTGGGAAAAGGATTTCAAGATAATTATGGAATATTTTACTATTACAATGTTGCTTTATTATTGCTCTTATTGCTGTTATTATTATTATTATTATTATTATTATTATTATTATTATTATTATTATTATTACTATTATTATTTATAATTACTTTTTCTTAAAAGTAGCAAGTACATTTTAAAAGGGGTGAAGTCAAACACGAAGGTCTTTCTTATTCTTCTTCATTTAAAAATAAACAATATTAGATTTCTGTTTTATTTTGCTCTCTGAGGGCTGCTTCTGTTGGTGGAAATGGCTTATTTAAGAAGAAATAACCACACATAATATTTAATAAGTGAATATTTTCTATTCGATATTCTTTAAAATTTAAAACTGTTACATTTTGGTTCAGCAAGTACAACACAATTTTGTTTGTAAAAGCACAGACAATCCGTTCATCTTTTCTGTCTGTCTGACTGACTGATCGAATTCGTCTTCACCATAAATTATAAAAATTCTGAATTCGGATTTACCGTAGAAGCAGAAGGGTATGAGAGGACCTCGGAGTTAGAAAAGGATAACAATGGACAATTAAATTTATATCAGGCTTAATTAACCTCTAGCAATAGAAAATTAATAATAATTTAATTAAATATTCACGGGATGAGCATTTCCGCTGCACGGCAACGGTCGGTACAATCACACCACTTTACAGATGGGGTCATGTGCCGCAAAGATATTTTCTTATTAAGTCTTTTTGCCTTTATGTTTATTAAATCCATACTTCTAAACTTACCTTTATTAATTTCACAATATTTTTCAGAGCGTGGTAGATAATTAATTAAACTGCCACTTAATGCTTTTAATACCACGCCTGGAGTAACTGCCACGAAAGCGCCACAATTTGACGTGAAGTAACGAGTAAAATATGGCGAATAATTAAGATGAAATTTTGTAAAAGTTAATGCTCCAAACATTTCACGAATAAATATAAAATGTCTGGAGCATTTTTTCTTAATATTTATATAAGATCGCTAAATGGCAATTCGAGTTTTTTCTCCAATATTCATTCAAAATTAAAATGCCTAAGATTGATAATCTAAATTATGAAGCCAACAAACATAAAATAGAAAAAACTTTACTAATACAAAAATATTAAAACGTGAAAAAATAATTGGATGACAGAGTACGTTGAAAATAATTGCACACAATTCAAATATTTGTCTTTGGTTGATACGGGTTAACATTAATTGAGTGAAAGATAGAAGAAAGTAAAGACTGAAAGAGATGGGCGAGGCATAGAGAGAGATAGAAAGGGAAAGGGAGAAAGAAATGAAGTACTGACATATTAATATATTATAATATTATAGTATGAACGGCTCTATGTGTGTCAGACGGTTTCTGTATGCCAGCAGCATAAATTCGTTTTAATGAGTTAGTTCGTTACCCGCGAAGAAAGCAGAGATCGAATCCTTGAACCTTACTCTTTCCGAAAGTCACTAGAAAGTAGAAAATTAATTAGTTAGATGAGAATACAACCAAAAAACGCATACCAGTATCAATGACAGAAAAAACCTTTGCAAGTTCAGCAGTCGTCATCGCTACCAATTCCAACCACCACCAACTACGGCACCAACATCGCCGCAGTAAAGTACACGCATATATGCATACATACACCATATAGAAATACATCGAGACGAAATAATAAAAACTGTTGGCATTGGAACACACGCACACACACAAACACACAAACACATTTTAACAAGGAAGTGTTGATATTTAATTTCGTAGGAAACCAAAGCGGAGAATGAATGAATGAAATATCGGTTTAGTTCTGCCTAAACATTAATTGGCTTATACGAATTTTGTTACAGTGTATAGGTGCGTGTGAACATATGTATATATTTCGAAATTCACCACACAATTAAAATTTTGAACGTATTGAAGATACCATTAAGTACTTGGTAAGTTTTGTATTTCCGCAACATTCACTGCATTGCATTTTAATTAAGTTTTTATCTATCGTTTGACATTTTTTTACAACCACAAAAACTATCGTGACCATCTCAAGCGTTTGTTCCAAATAATAAACATTGTAATGTAATCACGGCCAGCGTTATCATTATCATTATTATCATTATTATCAGAACACTCTTTCCGACATTTCCATCTATTCATTTGTTTTTGCAACTATTTTTGTGTGAAGTATTTCGTAGGCGATAAATATCCGTTATAGTTCTTTCAGTCGAAGAGGTCTTCTTATAATGTTTACACCCTACAAGTAAACCCTTGATGGTAGTGCTTTATTTATGCAATTTCTGTTTGTTCGTCCAAATGCTTTCTACCTTTACTTTTGATTAATTATGTCCTGATATTTTACTCTCATAACCGAGTATGGGTATTATCATTCTATCCTTATATTTTTGTGATGTATACAATCTCGTCACTTTTCTCTCTTTGAAAATGAAGAAACTGCATGGCGACATACTCGCTTCAGGCATTTCCTGACTAACCATCTCATAATTTATATATATATATATATATATATATATTTTTAATTTTAAGTTTTAAAAAATTTATAATAAATCTCGATACGAAGAAGAGGGGCAAAACTTTTATTTTGAAATTTAATTGGATAACTCTAAGCCATAAGACGAAATTATTATCTATGTCTCTCGTCTCTCGAACTAAAGACTGATGAGGACAAATCAACAAGAGAAATATCGAGAGATCCACTTATACCAAATAATGATCGAAAGAAACTTATATCCCCCTCTCTCTCGCTTTCAGATTATTTGCTACTTCGTAGGAACTAATATTTTTATTTCTCCGTTGAAGTTCTCAAATGATAAAGGGCATCAAGGACGGTCCACAAATCTTCTCCCAAAAAACTAAAAATTACCGGAGAAGATTACAGCTTATCAGAAGCCTCCATTGCAACCTATAAAGAACACATTTATTCTTTTAGGTTCATCATAAATTTTTCATGTCAAACCTCTCATTTCAGTTCCCTTTCATAACATGAACCTACACATTCATATATATATACACACACACACTCATTCCCGGTGAGAGGATACTATTGTGTGTGCGAGTATGTCACAAAGAAGAGAACGAACGTTTTATTGAAGAATTAAAGAAGATTAAGAAATAAGAGACATTTCCAAGAAAAAACTAAAAAGAGCTTTACCCAATTTGAGAAATGCTTTAGAATAATGCTTTCAACTAAATTAAGTCGTGCAACAATTGCAGCAGCTGCAGCACGTTGCCATAACATAAGTTTTGCCACTTTATAGCCCTTCGTGGTTAACGACATGCTTTGTATGCGCTGTAGCAGTTTTCATTCAGCCAACAACAATAAGTGACTAAATATACAATGCAAAATTAATGTGAAAATCAAAAGATAAAAGGAATTAAAGAATTAAATAAAACAAAGCAAGCAAAGCAAACAAAGCAAAGCAAAAAATAAAAACGACTGACTGCTGTAACAAGAAAAGTTACATAAAAAGAACTACGAAATGAGTTAAACTGTGGTTAGACGTGTTTGATATCGAAAGTGAAAATTTCTGCAATGACTCTAATATTGCGTACGTACTAATAGTTCTCCGCCTTCTTCTTCATGGACATGCTGGGGTTGGAAACTCAACTAAAGTGCCGAAGAATTTTGGAAAGTGTTTCCAAATAAAATTTTACGATATACACCTGAAAATATTTCGAAAATTGTAATGCTTCTTCAAACGAATTATTGTAGAAATTTTAAAAAAATCATAACGTTAAAAGTCATTACAAGCTAATTTTTTAAACAACAAACATTTTAAAAATCCTATACCGAAAAACTAGAATCCGAGGAAGTGCATTTTTGTATAACTTCAAATGTGACTACGTGTGACCCGTTTGTTTTAATCTGGCCGATTTCACCAACATCCACACCATCCAAACAACAAAACTGCAGGCAACAAAAAACATCAACAATAACAAAAAATGCACCAGTAAAAATGAATGAATGAAACGAATTCTTATCATAATAATTTTAAGAACAAGATACTCTCAGGCACATACATAAACCCACACACCCACACACATACTCGCTCATTCATTCCCACCAATACTCCACACTTACACGAAAAAAATACATGTACTTTTTAAAAACACTGACGAATCATGCACGACAATCGTCTATGATGTGTGCGCAGGAAATATATATAAAATGTAAAAAAACAATTCTAGCAAATTTTATGTGAATTATCAATCAGCAATTACATGAATTAGGAATTATATGAATTATCACCGTTTTATTTCAATTATATTTTTATGCTCTTTGACTCCTTAATCTATAATTTTAACTTTAACGCGGCTTCTATTCAATGAAAGTTAGAAGAAATTAGAAAAGGAGAAGGGAAAAGAGAGGGAAAGAAAATGACAAAAAAGGGAAATAGATCGAAAGAAGAAGATAACAAGGAAAATAGTTTTGTTATTAAACTTTCTTTTTCGAGAGATCCATTTTCCTAATTAATTGCCTTCACTTTCCTCTTCCTCGTCTTTGTCTATGTGTCTAAAGCCTGATTTATCAACGTTTCCTTCGTTTTTTTCTAATGACTTTTGGAATGATGATGAATGCAATGGGTTTTTACAATATAATTTTTTCACGGTCTTCCTTTTCGTCTTCTCTTTATCAAAAGCACGCTCCCTTTTTCCTGCTCCTTTAACACGTCGGTCGGTCGGTCGGTCGCTCGATGTGTTGCTGTATCGTCATCGCGCTCTATTCCTTTTCTTAACCTATTCCTCCTTCCCATGTTTTCTTTCGCAACTGAGAAACTGTTGAAGCGAACATCTCTGACATTCATCTATCTCATTTCGTCGTGTTTCAAGAGACTTTTAATTAAAATGCTGTTCTGCGATTATGCAGGATATGCTTCTTATTCTATTATACTACATTTGCTCGTCTTTTCATTTATTTCCTCCTGTTTTTTTCCTTCGTTTTTTTTCTAGTGTTCATCAAATCGCTAGACACCTTATTCTTATCATCCCGATAATTTTAGCTGCCTTCACCTCACTTTTTTCATTGCTCCCCCCTTATCACGTCTTCCTCTCTCTCGGTAAATTTCTAAATTTCTAAACAAATCGAATCCCTTCAATTGGAGTGCCTAAACGAAGGCGTGCGTGCTTCGGTGACATGGCATAAACGATACAATACTTAACTTGTGCTCGTATTTTTAGACCCTATTCAGTCATTGTTCTAGATTTCAGCTTGTCTGGTTTCTTTATGAAGAAAAGGATTCTTGCATTGTGTTCCTTTTTGTATAATTTTCTTCTTTTTTTGCGCTTTTGTCTACCAGGAACTAATTAAATTTCAGTCTCAATTAAGTTGTGATGCTGGTGGGCTAAGAGCTTTCAGCGTCATTTCGATTAGGCTTTGGTTTAATGTACAGTCAAATGGTTGTACTATCTGGTAACTAAAATATAATGAAGATATTTTAATTGGGGGAATGAGTCAGTGAGAGAGGCAAATGATTGCAGAGATATCGTGATTTTTATATCTCGTTTCCAGCGCACTCAATGGATTTTTAAATTTATCGAATTAATCTAATTTTATTAAACTAAAATAAGTTTTTTATTAAATCTCAAATTCTATCATTATCTAAAGAAAAATTGTTTTTGTAAGTTTTTGCGAAATTTCTTTGAAAAGATTCACGCTATAAATTTATGATACGGGTACGGGTGTAGGGTGTTAAAGCTTCAGCCAGATCGATCTAGTTTTCATTTTTACTTCTTGTTTATATTTTTAGTTTTCGTATTATTTTAATTCTTCAACTTTTTGCTAACATTAATCATTTTATGTTTCTTCTATTTCAATATTTTGAATTTAGTTTCTTTAATTTGTTAAAATTTTGGTAGTGCCTGTTTTTACATACAAATTCCAAAGAATTCTCAACTACTAAAACTCTTCTTCTGAATGCCTGATTTTCTAAAAGCGTATCATCTTCGTTTAGGAAAGATTTTTCCTTTACGCTTTCACAAGCTTCAGGTCTTTTATAAACGTGCCATAACCGCATTCTTGATACTATAAAGCTACCTCTCATCGCTATTCAGGATGCAAATGCGACAAATTCAATCTCACCAAAATGTTATACGTGCTCATGCCTTTCAAGAAAAGGATTTCCTGCATTATTTTCTCGATGTGTATTCAAATTTAACCTCTTGATATATTGTGTGTTTTGGGTTCTTTTTTTCTTACATGCTAGGAACGAACTCATTTGAATGAATTGGATTGAAACTCATATTGGATTTTACAAACAGACGCACACTTACTCACATACCCTTAGACATTTCTCGTGCACAATATGAAATGTGTATTTGCGAAGCCTATATTGACACATTTGTCATTTGGCTACCAGAAGAGGGTGAATAACAAATGTTTGAAAATATATTATAGATACCAAACCAAAACATCGCTTGCAGAGTTCGTTGAACTTCACGAAAAATCAAGAACATCAATTCCCTTTCAGCGTTTTCCTGCTTTTCTCCTCGCACATTCTTCATTTCATTACATTCTTCATTTCGTTACATCCGAAAAGACGTGGATGAGTGCAAGAATAATTATAATCTTTTCTTCCTTATAGTATTTCATTGTATTGCTGAATTTTCTAAACCTATTTATTAAAAAGTATTATGTATGTAAAAGCGTATGAAAGCGTATGGACACGAATATGTTTATGTATACTCGTATTTGGATGTGTATTTGGAAAGGTTCTAATGTGAACATTTCATAACATCGCAATTGAATGCAATAAATTTTTTGTCAAAACGACAACGAAGAAAAAGACTGTATTAGAGGAAATACATATGCGTATTTATGTGCATATGTGCGTGCATGTGTTTATATGCGTGTGAGTGTGTTTTGTATGCTCTGGTCAGTCTTTGTGTTTGTGTTGCCTGAGTGTAAGGAAATTTGCTTATGCTTTTAAGATCCGTTTTTTGCTTTTCCTTTCCGTCATTCCTTTCCGTCTTTTCCTGCTTCCTTGTCTCATTGCTTCCTCTCTTCCTGCTTTATTCCTTATACTCTTTATCGCTTTTCCTTTCCATTTCGCGCCATTTTCAATAAATTCCTTTCTCAATTTTCTTCAGACCTCTTTCTCTGTCGGGTTTTTTTTGGCTGTTTTCAACTTGATGTTTTAAGAGTTGTTAAGTTTCTTTCTCAGTCTTAGTCGCCTCATATCGATTACTCGGCATATTTATTCTAAATATTCTGCAAGTCGCAATTTTTTTGTCCATATCCGTTCATATAATTTTGTAAGTGTATTCACTTACTCATACAGAACTCGTATAGATGTGTAATGTTTTCCTCAATATGTCTTTAATGCTTTTTGACCTTTTCCTTTTTTCTCTTCCCCCACATTTCCTGACATTTTTCTAAATGATTTCTACTCCGTGTGGTTTTGTGTTTATGATATTAAGGATTTTTCATTACGATCGATTTTTTATATTTCAGCGCGAACGTGTAAAACGTTTTTAAAAAATATAAGAAAATATTTTGTACGGAAAGTTTTAAATTTTATAGTTTAATATTTGCAAGTTAAAATCTCTGATTTGTCCCTCTACATGATATATAGAAATTACTCTATATATAAAAATTTCGAGCTTTCTTTTCAATAGAATTCTTTGGTGTAAATTGCAAATTGCATATTATTGATCCCATTTAGCGGTATTTTAGGTTTTATATTTCAGAAGATTTTCTTTTAAAATTTGTAAGTAATACTTGATTTTATTTATACATTTTTTAATGACCACTCAGACAAGCCTAAATTCATTTGGGAATATAAACTGCCCAAAACATTGGAAATATATTAATGTACATCTAATACACACAAAATTTTAGCTCGAGATTTACACCTGAATCTTTTTAATGGGGGCTGACAAATTGCTTTTATGTGATGTAAATTTTATTTGAGGCATAGAGCTTTTATGATTGATAATTTGCTGCTCTTTATCACAGTCATAATAATAGAGATGAAGAAACTCCTGAGGCAGCTATCAATTAATCAGCCTCTTCATTTTTTATTAATCGTCGTTCACCGTCAACTTTATTAATCGTCATCTACCGCCAACTTCATTACAGCTCGCTACCCCCCCCCCCCAGGGTTTTTTCTGATCCCCAATAATTTATTCAAATGGCAACACAATTGTTTTCGTAGGCTCGATGTGATTTAAAATGACAAAAGAAAGGGTTCAACTGTCACGTTAACCAACTGTCTCTTATACTGAGACAAATAAAAGCCGTTTATCGACTTCATTAGCTACTACAGTGTGAAGACTATCCATTTATATTGCCTTTGTAACTTAAATCATTTCTTAGGCAATGTCGTAAGTCGTAGGTGGTGGCAAGTTCCAACAAAGGCAAGGTACGGTTACAACAACGAATGAAACAACAGCAGCAATACCAGCAAAAACATAAATAAGACGATGGAAGAAGACGAAGGAAGAGAGGAAGAAAACGGAGAAGATATGCCACCGATAACCAAATATTTCAAATGCGCGTAACGTTTTCGAATGATTTACGACAACGACAGAAATAATTGCGACGATGTCGATAACCGCGAAATCTAGTGCTTGTACAGAATACAACAAAATTAATCCAAAACATCTTTTAGCTCTTAAGGATTCTCAATTACGTCCTATTCATCATAAGATATTATCACGAATTCATAAAATGTTATTGATGAGATAAGATTTTGTCATAACTTCATTGCCTCGAGCTAGAGTAATATTAATTGAAGTATATAAATTCTGATTTTTCGGTTTGTAGCATGAAGAAATCTAGTTATTGAAGACGCAATGTGGTCATTTGTTGATACTTCTTCATAGCATTCATGGTATCTCCAAGATTTCAAGTCAATAATTGCAAAATTCGAGGATTAATATTTAAAAAATATGTCATAGACTTATTTAAAAAATTGAAGAAATTTTACAACAGCAAAAATTTTGGAAAACAATCAAAAGTATATTAAAAAGAAGAACATTGAATACATATTTCCAATAGTAACCACATTTGATACTATGTAGAGTTATGTAAAAAAAATGGGAAATGAGTAACAAGAACGTATACATCCTCCACACAAAATCATACAATGTTAGGGCACATAAAATCTTTGGACACATTCTCTAATTCCTCTCTCTCATATTTATTTCACTATCTTTCTTTTCCACACTTTAATCTCTTTATTTAATTCGTGCAGGAACCCCCTTTACGAGTTGATAAGCCCCTCACTGGTATAATTATTTCATAGCAGGTAAAGTTGCTGCAGTTAGTGCTGTAACTCACATTGCAACCTGCTCTCCAGTCTACTACACAATCTAAACATCACCTGTCTACCCCTCTTACAATCATTCGCTTCCCTCTCGTGACCAACAACTATCATTGTTGCAAGTAGTTTTTTATTGAAACAGAACCGAATAACGTCGAATAACGTACCAGAACTTTTAGCTTTTTGAAAATGGTTTTTCTAGTTTTGCCCTGACTATACTCTCTCAGGTAGTCACACCTTTCCTCGCCAAGAGTCGTCACCATGCGTATCCCTTTTTTGTCACAAGGCGGTCGTTTCCTAAAAAGTGTCTTTTTATCTTCAGCTTGAATCCAACATTTTAATATGCGTGTATAGGTTTGTATGTGTGTGTCGCTGTTGGCGGCACTCTCAATTACGCAACCTCTGTAAAATTTCGACTACTATATTGGTAAAGTTGGGCTCACGTAATTGATGGCATTGCAATTTAAGAGCAAAACCCAGCCAACCGTCTTTTATTTTACTTTTCGGATTTCATTTAAGTTAGAGATATTTAATGATTTTACTTCTCGGTTTTGCTGACTTTTGTTAAATATAATATAAAAAAGAAAATAATAAAATCAATGTCGGTAACAATTTTGTTTAAAGAAGTAAGAAAACTATTTAAGATTTTAACAACAATTTTCAGACATTGAGAAACGTATTCCCATCGAATGGAAAGGTTTTTTATCTTGCAGAGAATATTTTACTTATGAGACTTTTATGAGTTCGTAACTTTTTTGTATTCATATAGTTCGTCCCACTAATCGATAAACTAAAATGAATTCTGAGTTCTGTTTGAGAATTTTCTTATTTGAGAATCAATGAATATGAATATTCGAAATGAATATTCGAAACTATTCGAAAATATAAGATTAGATCAAAATTATTATTTAACATATTTTTACTTTATTTTAGTATTGTTTGAAATATTGATAGTATTTTACCTACCTTGCTTTATTTTCTCTAACAATTTTTCATAAATTTTTAATAAAATATTTAGATAAAACATTAAATAAAGCACTTTAGACAAAATATCACTATAAAATTAAACGAAATTAAGATTCAGCAAGCGATGACATCATACATCTACACAAGTAGTACACACAGATATAAAGACGCATGCAAAATACGAATATTAAATTCATCAAGAATTCATCCGTATCAAAACATAAAATTAAAAATCGGTCTATAAAACACAAACTTCGTACTAGTTGAAAAATATATAATTGTGTATTTAAGTTTATTAAATAATTTTTTTATTTTATGCGTTATAAGCTTATTTTTCTGAATGTTGTATACCTGCCCTTTCTCTTGATGCGTCTTATTAAATTATTAATATATGCAAGACAATTTTGTTACCACTTGTTAGATTTTGCCACGTTAGCTTGCGTGTTTTATTAATTTTTAAATGTATATATACTGGCTGTTATTGTTTTCTTATATGTTGTTTTGAACATCGATGTTATCACCGCTGTTTGTTTTAATGTTTGCCATCGAAAATTTTTAACCCGTACGGTTCAATTAATAACTGCGATTTATCGTTTTGTATTTTGTTATCTTTAATCGTACGCTATATTTACAGTAATCATTAATATTGTTGCTGTCGTCGTCATAGCTATTGTCACTTTTCTAACTGTTGTGACTGTTATTTGTGAACACTAATTAAAATTTGTTTTCGGTAATTTTCACAGCCGTCTTTTAAAGACCGAAAAGTTGTCACGCGATCATATATATCTTCTGATGGTCACTTTACTCGATACGTACACGCACACGCTCCTAACTAATACCTCACATTAATTAAATCGCGTAACCTAAGGTATGTTTGTAAATTATGACAATTAGATTAAGGTGAGATTAAGAGAAATCATCAGAATCATCATAATCATCGGATTTATATATATTCGGATCTGTGTATTTTATCGTGAATTCAAATATTCTTCGTCTCCTCTGGCAAGTATATTATGTATTACCTTTCTTTACGGATACGTTCGTTATGTTGGATGGATCCATTTCACGTGTAATAATTTGCAGATTTCATTGTTACGGTAGTAATATATATATATATATATATATATATATATATATATATATATATATATATATATATATATATATATATATATATATATATATATATATATATATATATATATATATATATATATATATATATATATATATATATATATATATATATATATATATATATATATATATATATATATATATATATATATATATATATATATATATATATATATATATATATATATATATATATATATATATATATATATATATATATATATATATATATATATATATATATATATATATATATATATATATATATATATATATATATATATATATATATATATATATATATATATATATATATATATATATATATATATATATATATATATATATATATATATATATATATATATATATATATATATATATATATATATATATATATATATATATATATATATATATATATATATATATATATATATATATATATATATATATATATATATATATATATATATATATATATATATATATATATATATATATATATATATATATATATATATATATATATATATATATATATATATATATATATATATATATATATATATATATATATATATATATATATATATATATATATATATATATATATATATATATATATATATATATATATATATATATATATATATATATATATATATATATATATATATATATATATATATATATATATATATATATATATATATATATATATATATATTCAAAGTTTACAAAATAAGAAGTAAGAAAGTAAGGAAATTATTTTATCATTAACTAATTATTATAAATAAGTACAAATAATTTAGCTGGATCTGAAGGCATGCACTTATAGTCAAACTTCCAGACATGAAATCAATCACAATAAAGGCATCAAATTAAAATTAGGACAAAAAGTTGTAACCCGCTATTTTGGATGTTGTAATACTGAATGCCAAATATGGAGTAACAAAGAGAATATAAATACCATTAAGTTATGAATATATTCAATGCATACGGTGCCTAAAGTGAACTCCGCTGCTCCAGCATTTGTCCTCTTGAACTACCTTGTTGCTTTTGTTTCCTTTGAACGCTCAATTTGGCAACGGTTTTAACGGTAATTGCAGTAATTACATAAGTAAGCCACACCCGTAGGAGGCGATCCTGAATCTGACCGTTCTCCCTAGCTTCCTCCTTCTTATCTGGCTTGTGCTGTCTTGCCTTCACTTATGGTAGTTAATTAGCCATGACTTGTGTGATACGGAATTTGTCGTTATCGTTGTTGTTATTGCTGCTGTTTCTCCTGTTATTGCTATATTGCTTTCATTAATTTTATTAGTAATAACTATTTATTGCAGTTACTGTTGTTTTACCCTCTCACGGAATTGGAAGAGTCATGACTTATATCCTTTATGATTTGATTTTATTTCATTCTCTTGCTGTTGTTGTTATTATTTCTGTGCCCTATTTTTTGTAGATAACCGGTTCAAATCATTTGTATGCGCGGCTAAAACATGTGTGGGTGTGCGTGTGATGGATGTGTAATGGTGTGCGTTTGCTTCTCTACGAAAATATCGTTAAAAATATAACGATGAAGACCTTCAAGAGCTTTCTATTTGAACGAATATCATCAAAATCTTATGCACTCACAAACGCGCTCTATTTAAATAGATTTTATTCGCACGCAGGATCCGGTATCGGTGTGTGTGTGTCGAGTGTGGGTATTGAACATTATAATTGATGTCTTTTTTGATTCCCGCCTTGCCTTTCCAACTATGATTTTAGCTAAAGAAAGGAACTTTAGAATTGATCTATAGCTGGATATGTGTCTGTATGTGTGTGCGTGTGTACATGTGTAAGCATGTACACTGAATTTTTTAGTCTATTTATTTTTGTAGGATTATTTGTTATTATTTCATTCGTTTTTTGTTGCTGACTGAGTTGGCGTTCTACAGTTCGTTACTCGTTACTGGTTCGTCTGCATGAGTAAAAGCCAGAGTTCGAATGAATGCGAATGGGCTAATCCAACGGAATCTATTGGCCTCTGCAATGCGGTTCGCTGCGCTTTTATTATCGATTATCGTATACGAGTTAACAATGTTTGTGCTTTTGCGATTTCACGGTTTGCCTTTGAATTCTCATAAAAGTCAATGGCTAAGCGCATCATAAGGGCCACAACATTGTATTCCTAGGGCCACCAATGTCGCATAATAGAAATATATATGGCCATTGATTCCAATCCATGTTCACGTACGGCCTTTGGCGAAGTTTCTGTTTTGCTTAATGTCGCAGCGTTTCACCGTTGCGGTGATACCGGACCGTGCAGCTTGTTGTTTCTAATTGATTTTGCAGCTCATTCCGATGAACGTTACTGGAAGAAATAGAGAAAGAGGAAATGGAGATTAATTTTTTTAGTTAGAACAAATCGTTGAGAACAACCAAAACTTTTGGGAATTCGACCACTGGCGTGTTTTTTGATACAAAGTTTTCTAAACAATTATTGTGATGAAAAGAATATTGCCATCAATCCCCCACGGTTAGACAATTTATAATTGCTGACATTATACATTTAGCGCTAAACACATAGATTCAAACAGAGAATTAATAACCTTCTCCTTTCCAGATTTCCCCCACACTAACGACATTGCTTGCGCGCCATCTTTAGTACCATATCTTGCGTCATCCTACCGTTAAAAAGGGCTTCCCCTCCCTCAGATAACACACTCCCGATAAAAAGGTACGTCGGTGAAGTAAAAATCGAATATGTGTGTAAACAAGTCTCTATACAATTAATACATTATACATTACCGTCTAACTATACGAGTGTAAGATATTACCAGACTATTTCTCAATGACTCCACCCTAAAGTTTCAAGTGATAGCAATTTATTAATTTCTTTTGAGAAGTGTAATCCTCCCCACGATTTATGAGAACTTGAAGAATTTCGCAACTTTGCAAATTTGTTTAAAGATATCTCTGCTCGCACATTTTCAACGCTTTTCCATACCGTATTGTCATAAATGAATGCCATTATTTTTACAAGAGCACCCCTTGTACGAAACGCAAATCCCTGTGAGACAGATTCAGACGAGCCCATAGAATTAGCAATTTATCACTTCAAATATAGATAAAGTTTTTATATTTGATAAGATTTGCGTTGTCCTTAGAAATTTGCATTGCATGGAAGAAGTGTCGCCAACTCCAACATACTTCTCATTCTATTTTATTTACATAAACTTAAATATCAGCAATTCGCAATCTTTGTTTTTAAAGAAAGTTTGTGAAAGTTATTCAGGGTACGTCCTCAGTATGTTCGCATAAAAAATGACGTGCATAGATGATACGAAAAGAGATTGCGTCTCGATAAATACATTAATCCTTTATACTTACATAAATACAACGTTAGCAATATTAGAAGAAATAATTGAATATTCACAATTTTAAAAAGAACGAAGACGAAGAAGAAAGACGAAGAAACCACATCTTCAGTCACAACCACAAAAAATCATACTTCTAGAAACATAGACAAGTAAACAATAATTCCATAAATAATTTTGAATATTATGATTTGCAAAATAGTTTTAGAAATTCAAAATTAAAAAATGGCATTTACTGAAGGAGAATGAGTCAGTCAAAAATAAGATTTTTCAACGAAGTTGGAAATGGCACAAATGCAAAATCAATACTCCATATGAAAACAAGTCAACATCAATTAAAAATGAAAAATCTCGTGCGCAAATAAAAAAGGAACAAATGTAAATAAAATGTTTCGTTTGAAAACAAGAAGTGAGCAAAGGTAAATAAGGAAATTTCCAGTGGATATGAGAATATTTTCTCATGGATATTAATGCATTCGAATTATTATAACCAACGTAACCAATGTATTTGAAAATTTAAAAACAAACTTTCATATTACTTTCTTACAATTTAGTTTAATTAATAATAATTAATAAATTTTAAGTTGCCGAAGAGCATAAATTAGGATGGAGTATTTGCAAAATAGAAGTTATAAGCTAAAACATTAAGCAAAGCAATTTATAATTGTTTGATTCATAAATACGTTGCTAATGCCTTTATTCGATCAGTATATTCTATCCGTAAGGCTCGAAATATTCAATAAGGCTCAAAAACATCTTTATTTGAATGCATCTCTCACTAAATGACAGAAATACTCTGATGATGAATTTTATATCCTCGGAAAAATATGTGTTCAAGAATGAATACGATCGATGTTTAACGTTTATATATGTTCTCATTTAGAATGACGTTTTAAGGCAAAATAAATGTTTTAAATTCAGAAGCAAAATGAAAAGTGAAATATAAATTAATGAATAAAAATCAAGCTAAGTAAATACAAAAATTGTAATTTAAAAAATTAAAAGTTAAGTCGTATTTTAAGGATGTCGTATTGTATTGCGTATTATATTGTAAATGAAACCTCTTTTTTTAGTACACACGAAAATGTGGCAGGTGGTAAAGCACAAAATTGGCAACAAATCGAAAAGTATTCCACGGATGAAGGTCTCCCAGCTTGGTAGTAATGTGCACAGACTCAAGCCTATAAAAATATTTCGTAAATATTTCATGCCAATGAAGCGAAAAACATGATTGCATCAGGAATAGTTATGAAATCAAGCTTGAATGTAATGCATACAGTACAGTCATAAACAACCAAACTAATAATAGTAATAATAGTTTGCAAGTTTGCAAGTGCGCCGATGATCATCTAAATTTAATTAGGAGTGTTAATTAAAATGCACATCACAACACGAAAATATTTCGCAATCATTGAATTCTATTTGAAAATGTAAGAACGATAGCTTCGGCCTGACTGAAATTTATACCCTCTACATCCTTAGCAGAAGTTTATAGTTTGATTGCATTACACAGATGATATAGTATAGTAGTGGGCGTGCGACGCCCGTTCTTTTATGAATTTATGCTCCAATTAATTTAAAAATTCAATAGAAACCGAAAAAATGTGGCTTTAATGTAGTAATGCAGTATAAGACAATTTATTGCCACACAGTTCTCTTTCTCATTTCTGCCACACCTCTCTTGGTCCACTGCCAACGGTGGACTAACCTTAGTATATCCTAACCTGTCGGGTGTAGGGTATAAAAATACGCATAAAATAATACTTCTAAAACCAGTAGATTCATTTTGGTTTTTCCCGTTTTGTTATATTCGATTTTCGTAAAACTTTCGAGTTTATAAACAGAATCCAGAAGGATCTTTCCAGAGCATTGTGTTTGTCTAATAGCAAAATATATTTTATATACACGCCATGTTTTCCTTTAGAAAGGCTTAAATATTTAATGAAAACAAAGAGTAAAATCTAAAAGAGAAATCTATATTTTAAAAAATTTTCCATAATAAAAAAAATTATAACTAAAAAGAAAAGTTATATAATAGTGAAAATTTTTAAAATTTTTAATTAAACATCGAAGTTATCAAAATTAGTTAATTATTTCAAAATGTTTAAAAAGTTTCAATTTATCTTAACAAAAATTTAATTTAAAAATTTTAGAGAAAACCGATGTAAATGCAAATTTCTAGAATATAAACAAACAAATTTAAATTAAACTTTATAATTATTAATCAAAAGTTCGAATTTTAGCAGATAAATGTACAATAAGAGAAAGTTCGAATAGATTATTGTCGAAATGTGCAGTGGCGTGTAATATGCATTTCATATAAAAGTTTACAAACAAATTATTCAAAAGTTTAACATGATCCAGTATTAAGAAAAAATCCAGCTACATTCCAAACAAAAGAGCGAAATTCAAGGGATATACTAACTAAAATATGACACTAAAATCTTAAGTTGAACGACTTTAAATTTTCTACCCAAGAATTTATTGTCTTAACAGATTTCCAAATATTCTAGCGTAAAACGCAGAACACAAAAGAATGTAGATCTCGAAACTTTAGAAGTGTCCATATGTGTGTAAATTCATTGCGTACTTTTGTTTATAAGTTTTTCGCCCTCTATCGTATTGACTAAAAAAGAAAAAAGGAAGGAAAAAGCAATTTCATACCAGTGGTTTCGGATTTATTTGAACAAAGTATTTAAGAAATTTTCTTTAAAGAGTCCAGCATGTTTTAACAATTTTCACAGAGTTATTATTTCGTTGTACATGCGAGTGCAATTCAATATTTGCTCGCATAAAATTCCTTTCTTTTCCTTTGTTTGTTCGCCTTAATAAAATATTTACTAAAACTTTTAACAAATGATTCTTACTTCAAAACTGCACGAAAGTATTTCAAAGGATACGTCGGAAAGAAACTGTTTCCGCTTCAGAAACGCACAGATAAAAGATTCGGGTAAATTGAGTCGCTTAAAAATGCCCCCACTACTTTGAAACTTTATACTCTCCAACAACAACAACAACTGAATATTTTGGGAACATTGCAAAAATTTGTTAAAACAAGGATTACATATTGCAAAGCTGAAGCCTTTCGCATAGTCGGGTGGGTGTAGTCTTTTGATTCTTGCGTCACTAAAATCCGAATAAGGCACCAATGTTTGTGACCATCCAGAGGGCATAAATTCTATTTAATTAATTTTAGAAAGATCTGACGCAGTCCTTTCATCGTCATTTTGACACGTTTCTTATTTCATGAGAGTATATAATTCCAAGAAACAATCCCGTTTCAGGAAATAATTAGATTCCACAACCACGTAGGCGAGAAGAATATTTAGAGGATTTTGAATAAAAAAGGGATATGATTCTATTAAATTTAGTAGACTAGTGCTTAAAAAACCATATGTGATATATTTATGGAAGATGTACGGCAAAGGATTTTCCCGGAATTTTTGTATTACACCTCAAAATCCTTTAGGGGCCATTTACACAAAACCAACTTCATAAAAACAAGTCTTTAGAAAACATTAGCGGTATCTGTTTGATTTTTCAATAAAATACAATGAAACGATTGCAATCCCTGAGTACCAAGCTAATACAATATAAGCCTAGGTCTCGTGAAACATCTTCAGCCAATTATGTCATTACACAGACACTTATAAACATCATTCTAAAGCAACCTGTGTAAATCTTTATGTGCTTCACACATTCTACCTTCTCGTTTTCCTAATATCTGCTGCTCCCCATAATTTTTCTTAATCCTTATTGTTTATTTCTTCGTGAATTTCTTCCCTTCCGACTTCTGTATTTTTTTGGTTTACTTTTCTAGTACTCCTGTTTCACTTTTTTCCTCATTGTTTCCTGTCAATGTTGTTTGAGTTTGTCAAAGGCTTTGACGAAGCACCAGATGTATTCACCAAAGAGCTCTGTGGTTTGTGTACGAACTGATTATTTACTTACTTAATCACGGTAGTCTGCGATTATTTTAACTACTAAAGATTCTCAAATATATTTCAAATAAATTAGTTAATGCTATCGATTTAAGAATTACGGTAGACATGATACGTATATAAACGAGTTTTTAAAAAAAATTATGAATATTTTTAACGATTACATCGATTTTAATTTCCATTTAATTTACCAATTCAACTTTTTTCTGTTCATTTTAAATCGATGACAATTTTTTATTCTTATGGTCTGATTTCAACACATGTGAATTCCTTTAATGAAGGTCGAGGTCTTCTATACGGTCTTATTACGGAGCTAGCATGTAGGGAAAAGAAATGCGAAATCAGCAAAACAGCAAACAAATATAAAAATATTTATAAAACTAAGCCTTCATGCTAGATTTCGTATAGACAAGAATAATCAGAATAATAATAAAAACATCCACAACAAGCAAAACAAGAAGAATAATAGTAAGAATAACAATAATAGAAAAAGATTGTAATCAATGATGGTACGCATTTCTATGGTTCTTCTCGGTGTCAGTTCATTTCATTTTATTGCTCAAACTGCTATTGCTCTTCTTGCTTTATTTTCCTTGTCATTTGTTACCTCACGATAAATGTTACCTCACGATAAATGTGTATGTCTACCCATTTCCTTATATCACCATCCCCATCACTACCACATTCATCCCCATCACATTCCCTTCGCTTTCGTTAAGTTTAAAACTCGATCGTTATACACACATACTCACACATGCCTAAATCAATGAGCGTACTCTCAACTGCATACACGCACTTACATATATTTGAACTACTTGTCATCAGCTTCAGCCTAATCATCTATGCTTCCTTACCGCACCGTGTTGTATCGTGACTTATCTTATTCAATCGTAACGCAACCACAAGGCCATTATCAACATCAGTAGACCGATTCCGACCTATTTCCTGAATGAATGAAAGGAGAATTCGATAGTGGGTAGGGTGGGGTGCTGTGAAGACAGGTGATTTTCTACAGTTCCTCCAATCAGCAAATATAAATGGCACACTTCTAGAGTTTGAAAGAAATTGATGACGAGCGGTTAAGCGCGGAGACATATATAAAATGGATTGAGACATCACGCATAGACGAATGAATTAATGAATCGTTGAATTGAAATCTATCAATATTTTGAAGTTTACTAGATTAATAATTGACAAGACATTTGAATAGCACGAAGTGTTATTAAAAGACGTTGAAAAATAGTAACGAGGTTCGAGTATAGGCTACAACAATTTCCAATAGAATTGATACAACAAAGCAAACCGTGCTGCTGGAGTCATGGATCGATTGATTGCATTGCTTTTATAAAAATTCCTTTGATATCATAAAATTAATTAGAATCCTTTAAACAATAAAATAAAATTTCTCAACATAGATGACGATAAAAAAATAACTCATTTAACGGAATGAGAGAAAGCAAGAAAGGCAATGAAATTAAATAAAAATACTACAAACCTTCCATTTAATTCTGTAGCGCGGTAATCGTGAATTCTCCATTCTTGATTATTTTGTTAATTAACCGCATTTTCAACACTTCTCTCAATCACACTTAAATAATTTTAACCTTTGTTATGTCTACGTATCCGTTTCCCCTTTTGTATTTATCCAATTTTTCATTGCTTTCTTCTTATTATTTATAACTCTACGAGATTTTAGGGAGATTAAAAATGCACCAACGAGAAAAATAGTTCTGGTGCAGATAAAAACTTGTGCCAGTTGAATAAAGTGCTTTAGATAAACATACAAAGGAAGTGGAGTGTGGTAGGAAATTGGTCGGTATATTCAATACCGTGCCAACTAGCATACTGTGAAGATAACCCAATTAACCCGCTATCGCTTAACAAATGTACCGAACAACCGGGACATAACTTGATTCCGAAAAAAACAAGAGTAAGAACGCTAACTTTTGTCTGGCCAATGATTACGTACCCTACACCAGAAACATAAAGTTATAGTTGGCTCCTAGTAATTAGTGAACGGTGCACAACCCTTTAAATATTGCCTACATGTTTTCTTGATTAATTTATATCTACTAACTCATAAAAAGCAATTAAAAGATTTCTCATATAAGCCATAAAGAAAGGCTCGGTACACTGATTTGCAAAAACTGTATGCTCGGAAGTATATAAGGGGTTTATGTATTCTAATTGAAATTTATTATCTACAATATAGTGATGAGGATAATTAAGAATTTCTACCGAAAGAACGACCAGTAATATCTTCTCCTCGATGACAATGTCCCATCAAAAGGTTGCAAATATATATCTGTGGGGACAAGATTTTTTGAGGAAGAATTAATTATATATTGTCAGAAAATTTCCGAATGCTGGATCTCTAGTTTAGAACCAATATGCACACAAAACTAATTTGGTTCCAAATGTATGTAAAGAACAAACCCAAGTTAAGGTTTTAATTTCTGCTGACAGGTTGACTCTATTCCATATAAATCTATCCGCCTTTACCACCTTCACATCTCCCTTCACACGTTTCGCTACACTACTCCTAAACCATCCACAGCTCCAATCCGCAAACATCATCCGGCTTCACCCACTTAACTTAATTTCCTTTCATTTGCATCGTTCAATTCGTCAAGTATTCCACTTTCCCGGTTCTCATTCTTTGGTACTTCGGTGCTCTTTCATTCAATGCTCCCCGTGTATTCTATTTTCCGAACGAAAATCATAATGCAGTGTTCCGTTCTGTTGTGCCGGTTTCGTTTCGTTCGGTCCTTTGTGACTGCTGTTGCCTGGTAGAACAGAAAACTCAATATGAACTTTTGTTAAATTCATTTTCGCAAATGTTCGGCGGGAATACGTATCGTGATGTTATGATTTTGTTGGCAATCGACCCCAAAACCCAGTTAGCCACTCTAACAAACTGACTGAATGCGGTAACGATTGTAAATACTACATAACCGTTTGTCTTCCCTTCGACAAACCGACCTATGCCTGTTTATTATTTTCTTTTGCCTGCCATCTTTCGTCTGGCGATTAAACGAATCGGTGTTACCGAGACGTTAAACGAACGGTAAACAACGCTTCTTCTTATACTAATACACTTATACGTACATACTGCACTGTTTCAATTGCCGTTGTTAGTGGGATTGTTGTTGGTGTGGGTAGTAGGCCTTAAATCAGTTCTACCAATAAACCCAATGCTCAATATTCGGTCTCTATTCTAAAGAATAGAAAGCGATGTAAAACGATGCAAATAATCGATTCTCTCATTCGTAGTAAACCGTGTATATCAAGCTGAAAAATATGCGAAAGGTGCAAGGAGAATAAGGAGGAGGAAGAATATGGGGCGTGAGTAGATGGGTTAATTTTGTATGTATCTTCCGATTACAATGCATCTAAATGAGGTCAATGTGCGACAAAACCTGCACCGGGGCACAAATCAAACTTATACATCAGGAATGGGTAGTATTGAAATACAAATAGATTAATCAGAATGTGGTATATACTGTCTCTTTCTCTCTGTCGCCGTATCTAGTTTTTCTTTCATTCTTATTGGTCAGCTCATTCAGTTGTCAGCCATACCGCTGTAAATTTACCGATTCGAAAACAAAACACTTGAACTTTATTACGTTGCGGCATTGTGTTTACCGTATGCAATGCATTGGACACATTTCGATTGAATAAAAATGAGATGCCTCAAACCGCCTGAAACTAATCAAAAAGTGACGAATACAAATGGAAGTTTGCTCAACACAAATATTTCGAAACAGGTTTAAAGGATGCAACAGAAATTTCGTTCACGAAATGGTAACAAAGAAAACAATATTTCTGAAAGTTAGTAAATAAAACTTCGTTGCCGGAAATTTTGAATTAATCAAAAATTCTATATTTCGAAATTTTTAAAAAATAGCCTTATTTGTTTTTGTTCCCTTTGGATTTTATTGCAGAACTATATACTCATCATTTAGAGAATATTGTCAATGGGAAACTGAATTAGAATTATATGTTTATTTTAATCAATCGGCTCCTCCCGTTCCCCTCCCCAAAACCTACTCATTTATTCATTCATTAATTTTTCATTTTGTTCTTTATAATGCCATTACTCTTCTTTAAGAAACCTTTCAAGGCTTTACCGTCCCTCGTGTAAGCTTGGTGTCGTTTGTAAAATAATTCATTAACTAATTGATTGCTTTTTTGCTGCTTAGGTTGAAGTATTCGATAGTGAGTGTGCTAAGAAAGATATATGCAGTTTTCTACAAGATACCTTTAGGATAAACTTTCCCTACGATAGCTATAGAACATTCAAGCCAAATTGCTTTCTAGTTTTACCTTTGAAATGTCCCGTTCTATTCTTCTCCTTCTCTATATCTGTCCTTAAGCGTGATGCCTGAATAACGAAATTTTTCTTAACATCGAATTAAAACAAGTTTAAATGCATACACACTCTGATAATTATCATAGCCCATATTCATAAAAAATCTAATATGACATCTCTGAATGTGTGTGAATATTTGTGTCTTACATTCTTACGTTACCCTAAAAATTAGCGCAAACATTTATTTCTATATACGTTATCCTCATCCTTTTGTTGTTGGCTGTGCTTTGGGTATAACGAACGTTACCAATCTGTTCTGAGCCGACAAAACCCCAGACTGGATGAGATCAAACTTTAGGTAAACATCGGAACATAACTTCTACTACTAAAACCATTATTTCTACTTCTTCATTTTGATCTTATTCTTTTATTTGATTGGTTCATATGCATTGCACAGGAAACGCAACAAATATTTCTCTATTAGGAAATATTTATATAAATCCTAAAGAAAAATCGGCACATAAGAAATTCATTATTTTAATAACCGATTATACGAGAGGCCTCCATTGATAAGCAGTGTCGGGGGCATTTCCTAGCAATATTAGGTAATTTCATTAAGCATTTAATTTACACCACTATGTACCGATATTCCTCTAATTATGACAATTAGTTTGCGAGTTTTTAAGACGGCGCTGACAATAGTTAGATTTGCCGACGCGACATGGTTGAACGAAAGTGTTACAGGGAGTTATTTTCCATTAAGTATTATTAAGCGGATTCTTACAAGAGATAAAACGCTGGTTCGTTCATAATGATCCTGTGGGGGTAATGTGGGTTCAGCTTTGTTTTCCTCTCTGCAACGCCAGATTAAATTCTATTTTCCTCAGCAGACGAAAACGTTTTTCAGCAACGCCGACGAAAACTGTTTGATATACCTTTTCGTCGTCTCCCCTTGAAAGACCATAATATGTGGGTTTTTTATTGGACTAGTTAATGTTTTCAACAATTATGCACCGAGTCTGTGCACCGAGTATGTCTGTATGTGTGAGTTTGTGTGTTTTTCAGTCTTCCTATTGTGTCAGCGTATCAGTGAATTACTGCTCGATGTAGAGGTTATTTGCATATGTAAAACAATGCAGCACGGCGTACTACAATTTTAACTCAACTCCCACAATCGCACTCAAAATTCGTATATAGTCCTTTCCCTTTATCTCTTCCTTCTCTCCCTATGTCTCTTAATCTCTACGACTGCATCTACCTTTCCATCAAGCATTTAATGTCATATTCAGGCTACAGCACTCGAGAGATAGCTGTGAGGGGTTCGTTAACCTTTTCTGTGTCTTCCTTTTTCTGTGTCTGTCTCAGTGCGCTCTTTCTCGAACAACTCATATTAATTTATTTATTTACGTAAGCATTATTTAGTAAATGTTGCATGTGAAAGAGAAGATGTTCCCCACATACACATACACACATTTCTATATAAATAAATTCACTTAATTTTATATTCCTCCCTTGTCATAAATATTCACATCGAGAGCTGATGAAAAAGTTTTGAATTGAAGTTGAAGTTTAACATATAGGGTGACAATTACTGTGTAGGTGCTCACTAACGTGATAATAAAATCAAGCCAATTTTTACAAGTTTTTAATATCATAAAATTAAATTCAACTTTAAAAAATTACAATTAGAGAAATTCTGTTTACTGCATTGTGAAAATCACGGCGACGAATTCTTTGTCAGATAATCTAAACCGAAATAATAGCGTAAGTTTGACCGCGAATAACAGTGAAATTTCGATTGTTAGTATAATGAAATAATAATGTATTGTTAGTAAAACAATTGTATTAAATTTATATAATTTTGTGTTTTTCGATTAAATTCACTTCCATTGGGATGAATTTATATCTAGGGACGTAGTCCATGTGTATATATATATATATATATATATATATATATATATATATATATATATATATATATATATATATATATATAGACGCCATATAACATTTAAAGTATATCAGATTATATAAAATTTTTGAAATTTTTAATTATAGCAGCATATATAATGCCAGCCATACGTAGCACGGTTAACAAATACAAATATGATTTTGATATTCCTAACTAAAACTTTTTGTAACAATTTAATACTTTTATTTCAGTTATATCTTTATAAGACAGAAAAGAACATTAAGTTAATTTAAACATTTGAAAGGCTGGGGAAAATATTGTATTGAAAACATTTTGTAAAATGTAATCCCTATACGAAGAAATTTGTCCCTTCAAACCGAATTGTTGACAAATAAAAATTTTGGTGAAACTCGTTCGATAATAAAATAACAAATATATTTAGTCATATTGTGGTCATAACCAACATCAAATCGGCGGTGTTTTCGCCCATGATAAATATACACGTTTTTTAAAAAGTAATATAATTTGGTAGAAATAAGTTATAGATGATATATCTGAAAAAATCCTGAATTTTCACATTATGAAATTTTTTTTCTTATCTCGGTTCCTTTAAAATTATCAAACAGAAGTGATATAGTTTTTCATCGTATATAAGTTTTTTTATAATCAATAAAAATGTATCAGAATTAAATGAATTTGTGTGAAGAGGTAGAACAAACAAAGCCAGCAATGTTTAAAATCTTAAAATTAAGGACAAGGAAAGAAGAATTTTACGGAGTAATTTTGAATTTTGCACACTATCATTTCAATTTTTAATAGTAGTGCGTGTAGAATGAATTGAGAATAAAGTAAAATAAACTAAATTCAAAGATAAAATAAATAAATAAATAAAATAAATAAAATTAAATTAATTTAGTTAAACTAAAATTGAATTGAACTGCTTTTTGTTATTCAATATGATTGACAAGAAGAAATTCAGAGTTTAATATTTATCATTATTGGAAATACTGAATTTTTTCTTTAGTATTTTATTCCATTTTCAGAAAAATTTCAAAAAAATTTCAAAAAGATTTTCTACTTTAAAAATGCGGATTTAGTATCCTTACAAATATTTTTCTAAAAGATAAATTAAATGAAAATATAACATTTATTTTAAGCGAGAAGAAGAACGATCTAAGCAAACAATTGATGCGGACAGTCAAAAGGATAACGGATTTTTACTTTTGTTCTCTCGGCGCTGGGACAGGGCAATGCTTTTAACACTTGAAAATATAAAATGTTTTACCGATGAAAACAGCAGGTGACAAGAAAAAATGAAATAAACAAGAGGAAGAATCACAATAAAAGCTACAGTAGCAATAAGAACAACAAAAGAGTTTAGGAAAAGCAACAAATCAAGGAATGATAATAGCCAGAGAGGGAAGCCGTAACGACAATAGCTGCACCAGCAATAACAACGAGAGTGGCACAACAAAAATAACAATGCACTTATATCAATTTTGTTGTTTTATAAAATGTGAGAAAAATTGATAGAAAATAATAAAAAGTGTAAACAGACAATTCTCCACGAGCTTAACTAAAATTGACGCACACACACACATACATACACATTAACAGTTGCAACATATAAACACCGATAACAACACACATGCACACGCACAGAGCGTGAGCAAACAATAACCGTTTATAAACTATAATCACACAAACAATAAAATTGTTTAAGACCATTGTTTCCTAAACGAAGAGGACGAGGTGAAAAACAAGAATAAATGAAACAATATGGAAGGTTGAGCGCTTTGCTTCAGTTGTGTCGGTGTTTGTGTACGTGTGTATATTTGTGTGTGAATGTGTGTGAGAGTGTGTGAGTGTGTGTCTAAGAGTGTGATGTTTGTGTGTTTTACCATAAACCAACATAATTGAAGAAAACCTAAAAACCCGACAAAACAAAAAAAAAAAAAAAAAAAAAAAGAAATCAATCAAGAAATTTTAAAAAGTATAGAATTTGAAAATAGTAAATCGCTAAAAATAAAATCCTGTGCTCTTGAAGGATTATCTCCGAAAAATGACATTTTAATGATTTTGGCAGATTTTCGTAACTTCGTCTTGAATATGAGTGTGTGTGTTTTAGTTTGTATGTATGTGTGTGAATGTGTGTGTACATGTGTGTGTTTGTGCCTATATATGTATACACTTCAAAATCTATCGATTTCAAAGAACAATGGCAAAAACAAAGAAACAAACACATTCAGACGAACTCAAGCTATCTCGATATTCAGTTCATTCTTTTTAAAAGTCGTTAATCATCATCATCATCATCATTGTTTCCATCAACCTCTTTCATTTCGTACAAAGACAATATTTGACGAAGTTTCAGAGAAGAGTTCTGAACAAGAGAATTCAATATTGCAGAAAGAAAATTGGGAATGCTATTCAACACGAAGACAGAAATAGCTCGAGATCATTTTATTATATAACATTTTCCCCTTTGAATTGCCAATTAGGTTAGGCGACAAAGCATTGAGTGGTTTCATGCCGTAAGGACAAATTTACAAAAAACAACAACAACAAGTGGTGAGAGCTAATCGAATATATTCTGTGTTTTTACCTCGCATATTCGTCTTTTTATCTTAAGTTTAGTCGTTTTTTCTAAAGAATTCAATAAATAAAGGAATCAAGATAGCAAGATTGAAACTTAGAAATTAATTCAGACGCAAAATTGCAATTATGAAAGTTATCCATTTATATCCCTTCCAGTGCCGCGTAAAACAGAGCGAGAGAGTAGATGTGTATTTTGCGTATCGTCGCCTTTAACTCCGACATTTGTGTAAATTTACACAACCTGAATAAACAAATTTTTTCGGCATAGAAAGTTTATTTGTAATAAATCTGTAACAAACAAACAGATAAACAAACAGTAAGAAAAAACAAACATCGAAAGCAGCAAGAAGCATCAGCATCATCATCATCATCGTTGTTATCATCGTGCCGAAAGAGTAAGGCAATTTGATCAGCGCCCTTCTTGGGGTAACGTAACGGGTGTAAATCAGATGCAACAACAAAAATAAAAGCAGCAATCAAAAAAGCAATAACAGTTTAGAACGACGATGACAACGTCGAAATGGAACGAAGAGAGAATTGTACGTACGTGCAGTTTATAATGTCGAAAAGCACACAAACATTGCGTTAACTTGTCGGCCGCGGACATAATGACATCGCTCCTAGAATGGAAAGAGACAGAAATAAAAACTATTTTGTCATTAGGGGTCACCTCCTGAATCGCCATCGCTATTATAATTTTTCGGAGATTAAAATTATGTAAACTAGGCGTCAAAATTATGTAAACTAACTCACTAGTGGGTGAATGCAGTCCTAGCACATTAGTCGTTACACATACACACATACCAACATACATACATGCACAGAATCCCACGCGGTGGAGCATTGATACAGGCAGAGATGCATGCATATGCTTCAAGAGATGACGTGTGGGTTAAGAAATGTGTGTGTGCTTGCGTGTGTATATGTATGTATGTTTGTGTGGGAGCAGCACATACACAGCTTTGACAGATCTCTGGTGTTTACACAGGTAGAAATATACACAATCCATTAATTTAAGTGAGCAAGACGGTGGATAAATGAATACGTATGTTTGTGTATGTGTGTTTGTGTATGTGTGTTTGGGTATGTACACGTCTGAGTCCGGCTCATGTGTTTCTGTACGAAGGCGTCTCATGTGTAAGGAAAGCACCCAACTTTTTTCTCAAAAAATGTCCTTGCGTGAGGTTACTTTTTGTAAGTAGTTGTGTATGCTTATGATTTTTTGGTTTGTTTTTCTCCACTTCTTGCCATAGTTTTTGTTTTGTAGAACTGCTGCGAATATTGGTGCTGATGCTGCTTTTCGTGCGGTGGAACACCTTTTCGTAGCTTCTCTAATGCTTCTTCTATTTCAGCTGAGACTTGAGATAGAATCTCTTGGAGAATTTTGCTAGCGTTGCTTCTGTGCCGCAACTGTTGTAGTTGTCGTTGCAACTTGTGGACGATGGTGCTATTGCCATTGCTTTCGTCGTTTTGCTGTTGTTGCTTTTGTTGTTGTTGTGTGTGCACTCTATTCACTACAAAGGTGTTTGACACCATAAAAGTCTACCACTTTGCGTTTACAAAACTGCTAGTGTGTGGATTTGTATGTGAGTTTGTATGTTTGTACTTTCTTACATTTGTTTGGAAGCACCCTGTCTGAGCTAGTTAACGATATATTGCACGTTATCCTCTAGTGTCATTGTATAGAATAATGCGGAAATTTTAAGAAATTCTTCTGTCTGACGCTGCCAGCGACTACCTATTATCTACCACCCCTTCCCCTTCTACCATTTTCTTCTTTTTTATAGCGTACACTTTAGTTTCGCTTGTACTAAGAAAAAAAATGGCAAACAAAGTCTTAAGATGGAAGTAAAAGAAATACCAAGGGGAACATTTTCTTTTATAAAATCACGTGCGTAGTTTCTACTAAAAAACTGCTTTCTCAGTTGGCTTAAAAATTGTAATATTTTAATACAAAATATTTTAGGTCCTGAAACAAGAAAATTGGATCTGATTAAGTCTGCTCGGAAACAGAGTTGTTGTTTGCCTAACATAAGACTAATATTTTATTCATTTAAAACAAAAACACTAAAGAAGAGGGAATTTTTAATATAATTGCAGTCTCTTTTACAATAATTAATATAAATTTAATACTAAAATTTTTAAGAAAAGTATATGGCCATTAACTTCAGGTTATTCTCCGTAATGATGAAATAATATATTTTCTGCATCCTTTTTTGGGAAACTGTTTTTGGGAAAAACTGAAAAAAATTTTCAAACAAATTAAGGGAATTAATTCCTTTAAAGTCTCGCTGAAAATTTCAATTTTATTAATTTTTCTCAAATTTTCTTCAAATCATCTTTTGAAATTCGAATGAAGAAAAACAAATTAATTGATTATTGATTATTTTCAAATATCCAAAGCTGAGAATGACGAGAAAAATGCTCATTTTATAAATCTCTTAGAGGTTCGTTTAATTTATCGAAATCGATATTTATTGTTGCGATGGCGAATGTTGCAACCATTACTATTAAAATATTAAATCTTGGAAAAGGTTCAGAATTTTCATATTGCCAATATCCCAAGTGGGTGAATATTTGAAAGGATCACGATATATATACATGAAAGTATGCAGGCTTCATCTCTGATGAAACCTTAATTCTCTTTAACCCTGCCTGATTCGCACTATGTCTATCTGTCTGCCTGTTAAATGCAGAAGAACGAACAGTCATTTGGCAAGAATTTTTATTCTAGGCTGATTGGTATTGAGAAATCAGACCACTGCCAAGCCTAAATATTAGAGCTGATATGAAGATAACTGTGGCTTTTTTTCTCAATATTTTTACAATTAATTTCGTCCTATGTATACTAAACTGCACAATTTTAATGTTTTAACAAAAATAAAAACATGATTTTGGCATGAGTCTAATTTGCTCCTACACCTCCTAGGGTTGGTCTATTTAAAGGATTATAATAATTGTCTACGGTAACAGTGATTTCAGATTTTTAATAAGTAGTTGTATATGCGATACAATCGTAAAATTCATCAGGGAAAGTCATATATGATTTATCTAACCTTTGGCAACAGTACCGAAAGCTTTACTGCATGAAGTAATAAAAAATCCACAAAAAGCCATTCATTCATTCTTATTAATGCAGACGTCTCTTCGGGGAATACGAAAGTATGCAATAAAAAAAACACCAGCAATAGCAATAACCGCAGCAACAACAACTACCCCACAGCGTAATGTAAACTAACGAACAACTGAAACGCTGCCTGTGCCTCTTGCCGCAACGTGTTGGCAGCATCTTGTGCTGCGGTAATTGTAAAAAAAATCGACACTGCAGCTTTTACAACTGCTTCTGTCGTTGTGACATCAGAAAAAAGAAGAAGACCTGAAAAAGGAGATTGTAGAAAAACAACCGGGCAAAAACAAACAAAAGTGACAAACCGTAAAACAAAATAAAACCACCAATTGCAGCAACAACTCCTGTGGGATAGTTTTTGCGACAACAAACTCTACTAATGTAAAATCATGAATAATGGAAAAACAATAAGAAAAACAGGAACAACAACAACTATACAGTGAGCGATGTGAGCAAATACGAGCTCAGCATCATTTTCATTGCTGGCATCTCATATCTCGATTGTTACAATTCGTCTTCGTCGCCACCGTTGTTGTCGATACGACCGCGCTTGCTTCTCTAGAACGATAAAATTAACTGAGATCCCGCTGTGGCGCTACAACGACACTGACGTTGTGGTGTGCTCTTTTTTGTTTTGTTTTTGCTGCTTTTACCGCGCTATATTTTGTTCTTCCCATGCCGTCGACGGGATGCAATGCTTACATTTGTGGTCTAGTCATGTGTCTGCCCTGTTTTTAGCATAATTTGGTTTTGTCGTTTTTACAGCATGGGTTCATTCATTTGTTTATAAAAGAACTCTTCTCTTTCCAATTTTGAGTTTTAGTGTTGCAATTGCTTTCATATTTCACTGCTGTTGGTTGCTGCTGTTCGTTTGTTTGTTATGAATTTTTCATTGTTTCCTTTGTTGCCTATTTTAAGAACAATAAATGATTGTTGAAATTGCGGAAGTTACTTCGTCTGTTACTTTTTAGTGGTTAGTGATAATGCTTTGAATTATAAAAAATTTCAAAAAAGTTTACAATTAATTCAACGGTTGAGGCGTCAATACGCTTAGGTCTGAAAATGGCGAACATTAAGACGAAAAAGTATGGTGTTCGTACTTTTAGAAATATTTTTTAAGAGAATAATCTGCATTTTGTAACAAAAAAAAATTGTATATGCTGGCAGCTGCGAGAGATAGGAATAATTCAATAAAAATTGTGTGTTTGCTAAAATTCTATATTTATTTAGTGCCTATAATTTTAAAGTAAATCAATGTTTGAGCCCCTGTATCTGAGTACTTAAAAAACATATTGAGGAAATTAGATTTATATGCATAGGATAAAATCGTCGATTATAAAATGAAATTTTTTACTTAGGAGATAGAAGAGAGTCTTAATAATTAAAAGAAGATTTTGTTAGGTATTCTACATAATGTTGAAAAATTCCGAAAATATTACAAAATAATTGATAACTTCATTCCTCATTTGATATGTAAAGTATTGTAAAGCATATTTTATGTAATGGTAAAGTATAAAACGTTTTAAACTTGAAAACGGAAACCATTAAGTGCCTTAATAATTAAGAAGAATTTTAATTGCATATTCTATTAAAATTTGGTTAAAACGTAGAATATTGAAATCAAAGTGTTAACTATGAGTCGAACCTCATGCAATTGCACAGATGCAATCATTTCTACTATCAAAATTAAATGTACATTCGATTCTAGAAGAAATATATACACTTTTTTATAATTAGAAAATATCGCAATAGGAGCGCCCACCATAATGCCCTCTTTGAAGTCTCAATTAATAATGACTCATACCACCCGTTGCCCGCGAAAGCTTAGCTTATAACCAAAAGTTTTAACACACAGACCTTGGGAATTAATGGAGCGGATACTGTTCTTTTTTATTACAAAATAGAATTTTTCACGACACTTTAAATAATTGGAAAATATGAGAAGAATGCTGTTTTAGAGGAACAGAATCCTCTGAGAAAATCAATTAATAATAACTAATACAACGTGTGACCCCAAATGAATTATTTAATACTGCTCCTATGGGACAGCGATTATTAAATATATGATATTCGCGTAATTTTTTTGTTTATTTTTTCTTTTCCTGACTATTAGTCAAAATCAATTCCTTCTTAAGATTAAATTTATTTTCAAATATTCAATTTCAGTCAACTATTTTAATCACAGTATTGATTCTTGTACTCCCAATATTGACCACGACAATTACTTTAATTTTTCTACTTAAGAATGCATTAGAATATAAATATCTATAGACTTTCTAATGTGACGTCAGCAACTATTGCTTGCCGACTGCGCTCACTACAATATGACACGAAAGGGGCAAAGGTATTTTCGGCCCTCAGACGCATGCGAGGCCTGTGGTAATAGTAAAACTTCTTGCCGTAATGGCGATAACTAAGAACGGAAAACTGATTGTCGTGATCTCTTCTCGGCAAGACTTTAATCCATTTAATAAAATTTCTTCTGCCCTGTCCATATGACAACAGCAACAACATGAGCAATGACAGCTGTCTGACAGCTGCATACTATCAGTGCCCGTATCTCTGTCTGTGTCTGCGCTTATGTCACTCACACTCGTTTTTTACTGCATGTGCCGAGTGCGCAAAACACAACGAAGAGTATTTAGAAAATTTAAACAATTGTAACAAATGCAATTGTTATTCGGTTGCAATCTACAATACTTTGTCATCTTTTGTGTATGTTCTCGTAATACGTAACACCTAACGTAACAACATGGAACTCGTAGCATGGCCGTAGAAACTATAAAAGGGTCTGTAGCAGCTGCTATGGCTTGCTGTTCCTTTTTTCATATTTCTTGTCTCTATCCTTTTCTTCTCTTTTCTATCTCGTATACAAAAGGTTTCTTCATTTATTTTTACATCTACTAATACTCTCATGGTTTTAAAATGCATTTATTTCATCCCATCGCCATGTCGGTGCACCACAAAAACACAGATATTTTCTTTCGATTTTCTAATACTTTGCAATTTTATTTTGTGCTGGCAATTCTTTTCACTTTTTGCTGTTGGTCCCATGAATTCTCTTTCTGTTTATTTGTTTTTCGTTTTTTACAAGATTTCGGAAAATAACGCCCAAATGATACGATAAATGATAAATGGTATCTCTTTATAAAAGCTAAATGAATTTACCAAATTTGGACATATTGGAGTAGGTTTCGTAGGTTTTCTTCGTAGGTTTTGTAAACAGAATAGGAGAACTAGTAGAAGAAACAAATTTTAATGTAACTTATTGTATATATATATATATATATATATATATATATATATATATATATATATATATATATATATATATATATATATATATATATATATATATATATATATATATATATATATATATATATATATATATATATATATATATATATATATATATATATATATATATATATATATATATATATATATATATATATATATATATATATATATATATATATATATATATATATATATATATATATATATATATATATATATATATATATATATATATATATATATATATATATATATATATATATATATATATATATATATATATATATATATATATATATATATATATATATATATATATATATATATATATATATATATATATATATATATATATATATATATATATATATATATATATATATATATATATATATATATATATATATATATATATATATATATATATATATATATATATATATATATACGCCCAAATGATACGATAAATGATAAATGGTATCTCTTTATAAAAGCTAAATGAATTTACCAAATTTGGACATATTGGAGTAGGTTTCGTAGGTTTTTTTCGTAGGTTTTGTAAACAGAATAGAAGAACTAGTAGAAGAAACAAATTTTAATATAACTTATTGTATATATATATATATATATATATATATATATATATATATATATATATATATATATATATATATATATATATATATATATATATATATATATATATATATATATATATATATATATATATATATATATATATATATATATATATATATATATATATATATATATATATATATATATATATATATATATATATATATATATATATATATATATATATATATATATATATATATATATATATATATATATATATATATATATATATATATATATATATATATATATATATATATATATATATATATATATATATATATATATATATATATATATATATATATATATATATATATATATATATATATATATATATATATATATATATATATATATATATATATATATATATATATATATATATATATATATATATATATATATATATATATATATATATATATATATATATATATATATATATATATATATATATATATATATATATATATATATATATATATATATATATATATATATGTCTATATATCCACAAATTGTTGCTTAGCAAAATAGGATAGCGCGCCGGCAACTTTAGAGTCATTAATTAAACTATAAAAGATCCGAAATTATATATATTTTATGAACTTTTCCGATAGCTCTTATATTTCTCTCTGTTTTGCACTAACAATAAGTTCATGGTAAAGATAAACATTGTTGAAACGGTTACGTTTTCATGATTTGGGACTGACCGGTTAAACTGAAAATGTCGACATCGTAAATCACAAGCCGGTCCACCAGAAATGAATGGTAGATAGTTCATGACACGCAACCACTACAAAATGGAAAAATAACTTTCCAATATTTTTCTTTTTTTACCTCTATTTTCCAATGATATATTTAGGCATGTATATTTTATATAAAAATAATACCTTCATGGATAACTACAATGAGTTCTACAATTATAAAATTTTTTCTATTTCTTTTATTGTTGTTGTTGTTCGAACAATAGAGGACACAAAATTGGGAATGAGTCACTCGGTCGCACATTCGCAATTTTGTCTTCCCATTGGGAGGAAGAAAAAACGATATCGGAGTATTGTTTTTAACTGCTATTTGTTCCAGATAACACCCGCCCAACATGTTCGCCCCCCTCTCATCACTAATGACCACTTAGTCACTAATGGCCTATTGGTTCGAATTAAAGTTTTGCAAGTAACGAGTAAGTTCGGTTATTTACTGCGCCTCCAGTTGACCACAAAAATATTTCTTGCTGGTTATCTCTTTTGCACAAGCATGAAAAACTACTTAAACTGTTATCGGCAATGAGGTCAGGTCGCTGAAGGAGACAAATGAAAGTGGAGGGGAAGGAGAACGTGATAAGGGTGAAACGGCATGCGGAATGAAATTTTGGTACTCCCTTTATGACCACCGATACGTGTCGAATGCAGTAAAACGCAGCGAGCAAAATTTGAGGTGATTTTATTTGACTACGAGTTTGACCTCAAGATTGAAACAAACTTTATCGAAGACCTCGTTTTAATGCAATTTCTAATAATTATGCAATTGTTATTGTTATTGTTTTTACTGGTACTTATTGCAGTAAAATTTGTTGCTTTTAGTGCTTTATTATCTGCATGCTCTAGGAAACTTTTGTGGGTTTTAAGAGATACAATTCGATATGCTGGCCATTATCGGTTATACTTAGTAGTATCGAAAGAATTCCAAACACCTTAAAATTCGTTTGATAACTTTATATTTAAACTGCTATAAACCAGTTTTATTAGAAATGAAATTTTTATAGCAGAAACGCTCTGAAATTCTTGTATAATATTTTATACACTTAACTCTTTAAAAAAACATTAAAAGGACATTTACGCAAAACAAATGCTTTTTCTTTTCAGAACGTTTATGCTTAATGAAGTTTAGTAATTATCAAAACAAACTAACGATATTACTTTTCTTTATCCTTGTGGAACAGACATCGAGATACAAGACTATACATACATACATTGCTTTAATAAATTTTCCTAAATTAGCTCTCGTTTTTGAACTGACAAAATTGGATACTTAGAACTGTCCCAACAAACACCATAAGGAGAAATAGAGACAGATAGAGACCGACAGACAAACTGTGAAATGACCAGACACTAAAAAATTTAATCAAGTACGTCAAAAATAAAAAGGGTTACTCGTTAAAAGTTTGTGAGAATTAAGATTTTATCATTTTGTTTGCATTGCTCTTTTTCCGTTCTAAGCGAACCCATCCACAAAAAAGCCACATTACGTTAAAGCCATTTATTTCCATCCTTTGAACGTTTAGATTTGAAATGTAAAAAAAGTTTGGTAGGCGCCTTAGCAGAAAGCAATAAATTATGCCAATACAAGAGATTCTCGAGATTGAAACTCCTTTATTCAATTGAGTTTCATGTATATATGTGTGTGTATATGTGTATGAGAGTATATATGTCTTTGAAATAAAAAAGGAAGGGATTCAAAAGAGAAATCAGTTTAAAATAAGAAACGATTAAAAAAGGGTCCTCTAAATAAGACAGAAGCTTTCAAAGGAAAAGGGAACAGATGCTGCTGAATGTTTTATCAACCCCTTCTCGTATAAACCATAATATTCTATCATAATTTTAAAACAACTATTTTAAAAAAGAATACCAAAACTACCCTTAAAACGCTTTTTTGCACCATTTTGTCGTTAGACGGAATTTATGATCTGTGAAATGGATTTTGAGAAAAAAACGGTATCCTTATAGTTATCAGATGAAATACAATAGTTGGATGATAACACTCACTCACTTTCAAATACCCCAAATATGCCTAAACGAAAATGCCTATATCGTCCGTTGTCGTCGATGTTGCCTCTATTTTGTAAGGAATACCGACGGTATCGCTAAAAGGGTGTTTAAATTAGTTGAACAAATTAACTAACCTCGCTTAAAGTGCACGTCATCATTCTGTTAGGGTAATAAAAAACCGCTATGCTAGAGGAAATAATTTGATTACGAAGCATCCAGTGAGACCTAATTTACCCGGTGTTTGACTAATAGCTTCCCAAATAGGTAAGTACTAGTTATAATTACACAAACTCGAAAAGATTATAGAGTTAATTTTTTGGAAGTTCTGTTTTCAACCTTTCCCGCTTCATTTCATTTTTCTGGCTTTCATTCCGTTCATTTGGTTGAAACCGGCCAAATACTAAAAACTAGCTTTACAAATTTATTGAATTTTAACATTTTCATTCACTCATTCATTTTTTATATCGTTGTAACATATTAAATATGGAGTGGCCGGTATAGAAGATTGCATATATTTTTGCTCAAAATTACCTTCTGAGTTGGTTTAGCTAAGTCCGCCAAGAAGCCCCACAATGAGCTCATGCGTTGCGCGCATGATATTTCTTAATTGAACATAAAATTTCTAAACATATCTCTACCACACATTCACTGCCTTTTAAACAAGTTCCTAGTTGGTCAGCCAAACACTAAACCGGACGCCCAAACTAAAATTAGAAACACAAATTTATGGAATTTATACCACCTGCCAAACACTCAACCAAACCCATTAAATCGGTCTTCAATAATTTGTCGTCCAGCCAATCTGTGAGTGAAAATCTCTCACTATTCCCTTTAACACATCTGCTTCTTCTTTATCACCCTGCCTCTATCTTATTATCTTTCCCTCCCTCTCCCTCTCGCTTATAATACCTTTCTAAATTTAATACTTTTTCAAATTTCTTAAAACTCTCCACAACTACCGGATTATCCGACCCACTAGCCAACAGTTAACAATGACCTTCCCACCAAACTTCTCAAACTCAGCGTATTTAAACCGTCGTTTAATCGGAATCGAGTGCAATATTTTCCTGTAAATGTCGTTGGGCAGAGGAATCCTTGCAATTTAATTGCTTTTATTTCATTTTTCTGCATCGCATTGCTCGTTTTAATTCCTAAATGGCGTCGATCGGCACGCTCTCTACGAAACTTATCCTCTTCTCCGACACCTCCCCGATTACGTACTCTTTATCCCGGCTAAGCGAAAAATACTAAAAGATTGCGATAGAGTCCGTCGATGCTGCCGGATCGACAATTTACTTCAATTGGGGTTGAGCCAATTCTAAACTATAGACGTCCGGGTTGCCAACGATATTTTTGAAGTTTAAATATTGCCACGATTTAGGATAGAATATTATTCCTGAGGAGAACGTATTAAGAATTATTGTAGAAATTAATTACGGCCACAAAAAAAAACGAGAGTGTAATATTAGATTTTTGACAGAACCCATCATTCATGGCGAGGTTTTGAGGATTTATTATACACTACTTCTGTGTGGACAAGTGGGATATATCCATCATAGATTTTATTTGCTTCTATCCTTCTTTTCTCACTCCTTTCGTTGCTGTAGGAAACGCTCGCATGACCGTTACTCCAATGAGGTTACCGAATCCGAATATCTTTTATTTCGCTTTTCGTCTTCGTTTTTAGTTTGGCAAAAATTTCGTCCAATTCGACTTTAAACGCCGTCAAAACGTTAGCAAGGGTTTCCTTTTATCTTTTTTTCTCGTTAGATGTCTTTTGGCAGTAAGAAAATTCATTCTCAAGAATACCAAGAGTAAAGAACTCGAGAATGAAAAATTATTTTAATGGCAGTTTGAATAGTTTTTGGCTACCATGAGCTTGATCATCGTTACGAAGTTGTATCAAACCACTCTCTTACCACCCTCACACCACCCAAAAACTCAGAATTAGATGGAAATGCTTTGTATTAAGCGCCCGGAGGACAGTGATAAATAGTTCTTCGTCTCTGGTTATTCCTTATTGGTCGGTGGATTAGATAGTTAGTTGGCTGTTTGGTGGGTTGGTTAGTTGGCCAGTCGCTTGGCAGCCCAAGTATTTAAAGTAAGTAAGATAGCAACATTTTCGGATTTAATAGCTGTGCCAATTTTCTTGGAGGTTAAGTATCGCAGTTTCGAATACATACACTCTTTGCATTCTTTGTAATCTCTCCTCGTAGTAAAAGTTTTATTCGTACACAAACCTTCGTTTACGAAATACCTCCCAGGTTATGAATTAAAAAACGTAGTATATTTATGTGCGCTATCATAGCATGCATATTGGCGTAGTACGCACTCCCACATAATCTTCACTTTCGGCATTCAACAATAATATTATTTTATCAGTATTTATGACGGCACTTCAAGTTTAAGAGAGTTGAGCACGTGCCCCGCGCTCTCATGGTGTATATCGAGTATGCATTATTCGCAGCAAAAGGAAAGCATTAAGAACCAGGTGGCGCAGCGGCTATAACTGCCTTTATTAAAAACCGTTTATCCTTCATGCTTCTTTATCTTTACGCACCTACTTCAGATGATTTTCAAGAATACGATAAAAGGTTTTTCAAAAGTTCGAAATTGTTTGTTTTGTAGTGTTTATGGCTTTTATAATGGGATATTCATAACCGTATAACCTTCATAATAATAAAGGCAGGCATTCATAAAGGCACTTACTTTAGCAAACAGGCAACAACCGATATCCTTTGATCTAAGGTACGTATGAACATAAAAGTTTGTATGAAAATATTGCCTGCAAATTAATATTTTATAAATTTTGGTTAGAATTTTTAAAGATTTCGAATCACTGTTAATTTATTAAATATTGAAATATATTTTATCAGGCAATGCCGGGATAATTAGGAATAATTTTGAAATTATTTTGAAATTATGTTATCTTGGAACTTACCGCCTCCAGACTTTGCCATTACGGCTTTTGTCGTTTTTTCGGGGGTCTCTTATTTCGGAGCTATTTTGTTGTGTGATTTGGGTTTCTTTTCTTGTTATGGGGAAGAGGAGGGTGCTTTGCATTTATACGATTTTGTTATTTTGGAAATGTTATCGCATTATAAATTCAATATTAAGAAATTTGATTACTAGCCCATAAATTGTCCCTGCAAGTATTATGTTAAATGTTGTTTTAGGTGTTATGATTATAAACTTTTATAAATTTTTTGAAATTTTTAATTTTCACAAGTTCCTCATGCTTCGTATTCTGCTTTTCTATAGAACAAAAACTACAAAATTTTGAATGTTAGGAGAGGTTATAAAAATACCTTAATGGACTATATAGTATTCAACCCAAATGCCAATAATTAATGCAAATTATTATAAACATAGTCTTCATATACCGTATAATAATGTAATTTACACTAAATATAATTATTTATGATGCAATACAGAAATGTCCCTTGGTATCAGAATTTTTGGTATAGACAACCCTCTTCAGATTATTACGTCCGTTTCTGATTTCGATACAGCTACCATTTTCTGCATCGCTGTTCACTTAAATTTTCTTTGATTCTGCAGGGATCGATGCAATTGCTGCTTCATCTCTTTTTATTCTCGCTTTCCCCGGAAGACTTCTAATAATACACACACATTTCTCATTTTTAGCTTTTTACTTAAGGCTTCTATTTCCGCATTTCCTTTTCGTCGTATGTTCTTCCTTTGGAAATTTTCTCATTTCATTTTAGAGATATTTATTTATTAATATCTTTCCTTCTTGCTTTGTTTTCGATGAAACTGGCAATTCTTTTGGGAATTCATGAGTTTCTTTTTATAGCAAAATGCCGGTACCAGTAAGCGTCTCCCTGATTTATTTCTTTCCTATTTTTATTTACTCCTTACTGCTTTTCAATATTGACTTCTTTTTCATGTTTCGCTTTGTATTGCATAATTTCATGCAAGTAGAAAAAGCACTTACAATACGCATCAAATTCGGAATATCTTGCTGTCGATTTGGCAAATTTAATTCCAATCACATTCCTTTTCCGTTTCCGCATTAAATGTGAATTTGCAAAATGTCGAGAAGTAAATCATTTTTCTGTTTCGATGATCATGTCATTGCATCTGTACGTTTTTTAATATTTATCCTTTTCGAAGAGTTTTGAATTTAGTTTTGAGTTTTGAAAAACAGATTATTATAAAATCTGTGAGAAGCTGTCAATGCATGACAAATGGGCGAGAACTCTTCGCGTAATTAGAGCTTATGAGAAAAACATTTTGTATATTTTAAAGTTAAAAACTTTTAAATAATAATTAATACAGTTAAACAATAAATAACACAATGGAACATTTCCTAATATAAAACAAATAAAATTTCAGTAAAAATAATTTATAAGGGTAAATAATTATTAAACCCAGAATATTTTAATATAAAACAAACATTTCCCGATAATAAATTTTTCTCATTTTTTTAAAAAAAGTTCACCCTTCTAACTCGTAGAAACCAAAAATTTCTCTAATTCTCAAAAATAGTAAGCGAACCAGATTCCAAAATTATAACTGAAGGATTGTAATTACCATAGTCAATGTCATTAATATCAGTATATAAAAACTTTGATATGTTCTCCCTTTTGAAACAGTAAAACCTTGATAAGCCCTTCCTAGAGATATCGGCAATATTTAATCATTTTTTGCGATCAGTTACAGTTCATAATCATTTATAATTACTTGAAGTTTTTTTGAAAAATTTATTATTTGGCGAGTAATCGCACTTTAATTAATTTCTGCTCCTAAACCATTTAAATGTCCATGAGCGTAAATTATCGAAACTAGTTGACAGCGCAACAAAAATTGTGTTGCCAACTTTTGCGTTACCGTCGAAAACAATACAGATATAAAGAAAAAGAATATGCTAAAAACAAAACGCGAGGAAAGTATCAAAAATTTACACTCTGCAACAGCATTGATATTTTCTAATTTTATGTTTTTATTTTATTTTTTAATTTATTTACCCGTTTAGTGCATCAACGAAGGCAAAAAGCGAATCAATTATTCCGGAAACTATTCAGAGGTATTCTAAATTTTACTTCCGTAATATGGTTGTTGTTGCTAATATTATTTTGTAAAGAGAGTACTGCATATACCACTACTATACTAATATTACTATACTACTACTGTTGAATAGGACTTCATCAGGTAATAAAAAACACCTAAAAATTATATCGTCATGACTGGTAAACACTGAAATGTGAAAGTTTTAAAATTTCCTTTTTTTTAAATTTTTGATGAGCAAAACCCTTAAATTTTTGTAAAAGAATTCTTTCATCTGGATTAGCTGGAAAGGCTGAATATTTTACTGCAACAATCTAGGACAAGCCTCGGTTCATTTTGAAGTCTTGTTCTTACAGGAATCCGCACAAAAACTTATAGCAAACTAATTCGGAAATGGTACGCTATTTTTGCTACGAAAAATTAAAAAAAAATTATTAAAAATTAAATGAATATAGCCGCAACCATCAGCAAGGGAAACATATCCTACAACGGCTTCTCCCAAATATATCACATATTTAATTTTTTAATAAAAGATGGAAGTAAGCTTTTTGGAAAACATATATTTTCCTTTTGAGTTTTGAACTTTAATGTGATATAAATCAGATTTTCTTTTCTGTACGAACTTGTAAGTATTCACTCAATCTTCCATGCGCTGTCAACATGTTTCCTGCTTTACTGCGGCAACGCCTTAACACTCAGTTTGTTCGAAGTCATGAAAAACATGTAAAACTTAAAAATTCATTGATGTCAAAGTGACATCAGTGCAATTGCAGCAGCAGTAGTAGTGGAAATTTCTGTAGTTTTAGTAGTAGTAGTAGAAGTAGGAGGAGTAGCAGTGGCAGCAGTAGCAGAAGTAGTGGTAGTAGTAGTTACATAAAAACAAATATTTCCCTCATACGTCACACACGAGCTCGGAAGTGTCATACAACTTTGTATGAGTGTGAGTGTACCCACACATTCGCACAGAGAATGTGAGTGTACCCACACATTCACACATTTGCTAGAGATCATTTCTGCATTTTGTTGGCACTAACATTCAATCGTTTCTGATGTTTCGTTAGGAAATAAAAGTAGCTAAAGTAGGAGAAAGTAGCAGAACTCGAAATAGTTCTATCGATGAAAATAACAATGAAACACACCACTATCATTATCGACAACGTCGTCATCATCATTGTCGTCGTCAAGTGACAAAAATCAATCTTTAATTCCTGAATTATCCGAAACGTCACAAATATAACTATAATATCCTCGTTGTGACTGAGACAAAACTAGTGGACCGAACGATGAACGACAAATGATCGGAACTAATAAATTATCACTAAAAAGAGCAGACACGCAAAGGCAAATGTCAAGGAAAATAAATTGCCGATGCGATGATATTTTTAGAGGAATCTTGGTGATGGAAGAGAAGAGGAAGAAGTTTGTGGATGAGGAAAAAAGAATGAATGACGAAATTCGCATTGGAGTCCATAAGAATGTAACGGACTCTTATAATTAAAAACTTTAAAGGAGTAATCTTATCTCCCTGACACCATGTATCATCATATTTATCCTCTGTTATCCTTCTTCTTCCCTTTTTGCCTTTTCCCCTTCTCTCCTTCTTCTGCTCCATCTTCATCCTTGATGCTTTCAACTTGTTTCCGTAATTATTTGGTACATGATAGTGAAGCACAATCAATTAGGGAATGAACCCGTCCTTAAAACAACCTTTACACAGCCAACTACACCGGAAATATTAATATTTCTCAGGATGGAATGGAAGGAAAGAACGTCTTTAGGAAGGAAGGAAAGTATGGCTCAGGAGTGTTGGAAATGTAATAACCCACTTCATTCATGAAACATTCAAGTCGACAACGCGCTCTGGACAAATCTCACAGCGTCTTCGCAAAAGGAAATAGTTTGGGATTTCAGAAAATGTGAAGGGAGTAAAGTGTGATTGGTGGCGGGAGCGAGGTCATCCATGCGCACTAACTATCGGGCAGAGTGCAAATAATTTCATATAATGGTTTCCTTCTTTTCTTTTTTTACTTCATATCCGCCAAAACTCGCAGGCACCATTTTCAACTCCTTACCCCACCCCATCCCAACCAATAAAGATTGTGAACCTCAATATTTTTTGCTGATATTTTGAAATGAAAAGATAATTAGCTCTATTAATGGCTACATAATTAGCGCCTACAATTCTTGAGTTCGAGCAATTGACGAATGGTGGCAACACTGCACAGCGTTGTAGCTCAAACAAAACGACTGCAGCTAAGCATTTGCCACCTTCTGAATTTTTTTCATAATTTCAACATTAAGTTTATTTGGTCAGGAGAGAGCGTGCTTCGAGAAGAGAAAGAGCGAGACTGATAGAGATGGAGAGAGAGGGAGATAGAGGAGCACGGTGAAAAAACACAGTTTCACTCGCGGTGCTGTGAAATCATCAATTAAATTAGGTTACCCTCAAGCTCAAGTGGACAAACAGAACGGACCTTCGTCTTTTGTGTGATTAAGAGCCCAAAGTTATAAACCTAAAAAAGTAACCAAAAGAATGAATACACGAGACGTACCCCAACTGGATGAAAGCATCATTAATATGGAATACATTAATTCAATGAAATATTCGAAATGTAGTAAAAATATCGGGGTCGTTTTTGACAAGGATTTAATGAAGTAGCCTCGGTGTGTTTTATAAAAATGGTTTCAAGTTTAATTATAATCAAATTGATTTAATTAATATTTAATTAAATCAAATGCTCGGTCTGGTCTATCATTGATAAAGATTTAATTCTTACTTAACGTGCTTGCAATTTGTTAACGACCTCTTCATAACAGGTATAAATTGCAATTAACATTTTGATATTCATACACGAGTCAACATGTACATGCATTCATGAGTCTACAGCTCAGAATGACAGACCATAGAATTTTCCAGACTTTTCAATTTATACAAAATTTATTACAAAAACAGGCAAAAAATAAAAACGGACGAAAATACAGAAAGTATTTTTGAAAAACGTATTATAAAAATTCAATATTTCCAAGTCATATCACCAATATTTCAATAATTTTTAACATATACACTAACTTTTATCGCTGAATAAACGAACTTGAACATTCATCATTTTTTCAAAAATTTCAATTATTAATTTCTAAAATAAATTTACAAATATCAGAAACAAAAGAGAAAGAGGGAGGTGGGCGAGAGATGGAAAGAGAGAGAGAAAGAGAGAGTGTGATAAAAATTACTCAAACACAGAATGAAAAATAAAAGTATTTTTCGAAAATAATACAAAATGCAAAATTTTCGAAATAAAAAGATGCAACAGCATTCTATAAAGCTTTTCACGTGAAGCAGAATAAAAAAAGTGTAAATATAATTTTATTAATGGATTGATTGACGGAAGAAATGAAACGAAAACAAGCGCTCATGACTATAAACTAATAATGATGATGATAATGATTACGGTTCAGCGATGCATTGATGCATAATTGTTTTCTGGTCATGTAATGTAAAACATGCTCGATGAAACGGGAAATGATTGCTTGTCAAAAAAAGTTATACAAAATAACAAATTTTCGAAACTTTTCAATTCTGAAACTATGAATTTTTTGCAAAATAATTTCATAGTGATTTGATTTGCGCCACTGATAATAACTTGTTAAATTTTTGAACAGACTGACGCAACAGAAAGAAACGATAGTTCAATATTTTCATAGCAGATTTTTTGTTGTTTTTATTGTTCTTGTTGTTGTTTTCGTGATATTTTATATGTGTGAAATCGAAAAGTCAATTATTGCCAAATTAACGCGATAAAATTTTATTTGTAAGTATTTGTTACCCGTTGCTTTTTCCTGATGAGATAGAATTGGAATGGAATTGAATTGAATTGAAAAAATTATGACATGATGTCAATTCTATGAAAGAACGTATGGTCGAACGTATTGGTCATGCGTCTATCAATTTGTTGAATAAGTTTTCATAATTTTTTAATATAAAAATCTTTTAATATAAAAATATTGATTATTGGCCACACACATTTGTGTGTGTGGGTAATTTTAACGATTATTTAACTGACGCCTTCCTCTTAGGATGCTAGAATAATTATGATCATTATTATGAGATTTATACTCTTCTAACGACAATTAGAACAGCAGAAATTCTTGGAAAACCTGGCAAGCCGACAATTCCAGAGTGTATTTCAATGTCTCTAAAGATAGGCAGAAGTACATGCAGTAGCACAAATAGGATATCACACAAATAGTAAGATATCGTACTCAGCTACTGTGTGTAATTTTTGAGAGACTTTCAAGTCGAAGTAAACTAAAACTGGCTGCAGGGTTGTGAAATATCCTCGAGACAAGTTTCAAAAGTTATCTCACGGCTTTTGCATTTTAAATTCGAAATAAAATTCCGATACATTTTGTTTCAAAAAGAAAACGAGGCAAATTTGATTAAAATAAAGTGATAAAATCAAGCGAATCAATTGCGTTATTTCACAACATCTTAAACAATTACTAAATTTAATGATTCACAATTAGTAGTCACCCGTCTAGATATTAAAATTACAGATTACGTCTAATCCCAAAATAAATACTCCAGTTTTGACGACTGACTTTACTCACATTATTGTAATGCGATTAAATCTTTAGAGTTTATTATATAATACACCAGAATTCTACACATCTACTGAATTGTTTTCATCCATACAAAGATAACAAACAGAAGACAGCAGAAGGATGATGAAGACGATGAAATCAATAAATCTCTACTTATTCCCATGAGTATCAATTATTTCTGTAGTAATAGATTATATAGCCAGTTTATGGTATTTTGCGTAGGAGGGTTTCCCATTTGTCTTCAATTTTTATCACATACAAAGAAGAAGAACAAGAGGAAGTAGTATAAGAAAGAAAATAAGATAAAGGAAATTGTCACTTAAATGTATCGGCAATAATTTCCTTCTCTGTAGTCAAACGGAAATCTGTTCACTTCATATCAATTACAATTTTAATCTGCAATTAATTTGCTGTAGTTAAAACTAAATCGGTATTAAGCCTTTCAAAAAATGCGGGTCCTGAAGAAATGAATTTCAATTTATTTATATTTTAAAAAAATATAAAAATTCTGAATTTAATTTAAATTATTTAAATTATTTAAAATTATAATATTATTTTTTAAGTATGTTTAAATTTGCTTGAACATATTGTTACGTTATTTAAAAATAACGCTGGGAAAGGAAATCCAGTAGTTTACTGATAAAACAGAAAATTGTAATTAATTTAATCTTGCACATTTTTTAAAAATTTCGCTAATTTAAAATTTTTGAAACGGCTGACGTTGAACGTCGAAGCCCCGAATTGTCTCACTTTATCATTATTGCTTTTGTTTCGAGTTATTGCCAACAGGGTTGCATTAAGAGCGCTAGCGATGAAGGTGATGATAATGATAATGGTGTTGGTTATAACAAATATTTAAGGCTCCGATGAAAATTTAAGCCTCACATATGAATAAAGGTTCGCGAAACTCAATCCTTCTCTGCCTCAAACTCAATCTTCTAACACACTTTTACGCGCTTCAAAATAATCTATTCTTCTTCACACATCCTTCACTCTCCACGATGGCAACCTTCAGGGCTTTAGAATGAAAATTACTTTTTGTTGTTGTTTTATTTCGCTTTTCTATAATGAATATTAAAAATGAGAATAGTCATAAATGAGGAAGATGCATTTAGAAAACTTCAGCGATTTCTGTTGTTTTAGCCTGATCTTTTTTGTGTTGCTTTACCAAAAAAATTATGACCTGAATTTTTCGTATCACCGGGATATAGCCATTGTACCATTACCTGAATATATTGTTTTTGTTAAGCTTTCCTTTCGAGAACTTTAATTCCATTTGGTACGTTGGTACGACGTTGATAGTTATTATTGTTGTTGTTATTTTTGCCCTTTACAATGACCTCTGCCTTATTGTTTTGCATTCTCCGTTTTCTCTCTCTCTCTCTTTCAGTGCACTACTTTAATTTGACTTGACTGCAACGCTCCAGTTTTGTCCTTTTTTCTTGCTTTTGCGAAATTTTGTAATTTTGCGATTTTATCATGACATGAAATAATGTCGTGAAGTCGGTACCGGGCTTATTTCCTTTCGGCTTACTTTTATATTTCATATTATGCAATTGTTTTTATTTATTTTTTAAGCTATTTCATCATTTTTTGGTTTATTCGCACTTACTTAATTTGTATTTTCTTATTTTTTATTTTATTTGAAATTTTGCATCAAATAAAATTCATTTCAAAAGCTTAATTTAGTTAGTTGCAGTTCAAATAAAAAAAGAACTCTAATAGAAAACAAAAATTTCAAATTCCAAAATATCAATGATCCGGAATTTTCCTGAGATACGAAAGAAATAAGAAAAGTTTCTAAAAATCAAAAATTAATGACTATTTTATAATTGTAAATTTTTATCAATTTTTTATTAATTTTATACTAATTAATTTTTCGTTAATTAAGTCATAATATTAACAAACATTTTCAACATGTATTCAATTTTGTTTTTTTTTTTTTGCCTCTTTATTTTATGTCCATACTATATATTTTTTATACACGTGCTCGGAGATATCTTACAATTCATGGACCGGTCATCATTCATCAATTAATCAGTCAATAAACACGTCTCTCACAAACCAAATTGTTATATAAATACTAAAGTTTTTTAATTTAATTTTATCACACCGTTTCACTGCTTCGGTACGTGAAGGGTAAACGAAATAAGTGAGACAGCTGAAAACGCTTAAATGGCTTCAGAAAAATTCATTCGGTAGGATGTAAATTTAATCAACGAAAAATGGATAAGAAGAAACAGATTCTATTGAAGTAAAGATAAAAATAAAAATAAAAAATATTATTTTTAAAAGATATTGACATATTGGCATGCGAGTTAACCGCTAACGAATGTGTATACTGCTGTGCCCACATCATTATACTTCCACCATCCCATTCCCCACACTTTCTTCCTCCTCCTATCAAACGATCCTCATTATCGTTATTGGCCATGATGCGAAGACCGATTACTCCTTTTTTT